>CAUYTI010034039.1:0-58488 GCA_963575145.1 Galago senegalensis
GGCGCCTGTGGTCCCAGCTACTTGGGAGGCTGAGGTAGGAGACTCGCTTGAGCCCAGGAGTTGGAGGTTGCTGTGAGCTCTGATGCCACGGCACTCTACCCAGGGGATAGCTTGAGGCTCTGTCTCAAAAGAAAGAATTTAGTTAAGCTTTTGAAATGTGATTTGCCTATATTTTACCCCAAAGGTATGTCTCCAAGCAGCTACTCCTTATTTGCTTGTATCCTATAATACCTTGAACTTGATATCTTTGTAGTAATATTTCCTAAAAAGACATCAGGAAAATAAAGGGTATAGAATCAAATTTTTTATTTGATTTTTTTTAAAAGAATAAAACAAAACTAAACACTTGGGCCTATACCCTAATCAATTAATGGTGTCAATCAGAAGTCTGGTGAAGTCAGGTGAGAGTATTACTATTTTTACTGTTAACCAGATGGTTCTCGTGTACATCCAAGGTTGACTGAGAGTCCCTGTAATAGAAGAGTGACACTGAAGAGGACCTAGTCATCTATCTAGCGATTAACAAATGTTTTCTTAGAAAATATTATACTCTATACCAGGAACCGGTTGAAGTTCAGAAACTGATGGCAGTACATACAAGATAGAAAGCTAGACTGTGTAAAGGCTTCTATGACTCCTAATGTTTTTTCTGGTTAGTTTTGTAAAGCAGATGAGTTGTCATAACGTGACACTGTTGACTGAGCCTCATCACTTCTTTGCTTTGAAGTGCAATCCATACAGCCCCTAGCGTGGCATACTGGGCAGAAGCAGCGTTTACAAGATATTTGCCAAGTAGCTGTCCAAATATGAAGTAATTTTTTTGCTTCCACACTGGATTTAAAAAAAAAACGGGTTAAATATATGTAACATCTGTGTTTTGAACTTTACTATATACTTCTCTGTCTGATTGACCTGTCTCTGCCTCTAAGATCTGCCTTTAAGTAACGATGCACCTTAAAGTTAATCTAAGTCATTGTTATGGTTGAGAATTCAAATGCCGTAACAGCAGTTGCTTTGGTTACGATACAATTGTATCCTTTTCTCTTGAAATGATGAAAACAGAAACACTGGCTTCAGGGTCAAGATATGTGATCCAGACATTTGTACAGAACTCCTTCAACCACACAAGGAAGTTCTGTAGAATTGGATGAATCACTTCATCTTTCGATGAAATACAGTTGCCCACTAATAGCAGGGGTTGTAATAAAAAATAAATAAATAAAGTTAGAAATAAGGTAGTGACAGGACATATGGAAAGAGGAAACGGATCCAAGAGAGTTACAAACCCAGATATTTTCTGGAGACGCTCTGTCCAAATAAAGTTTATCTTTTAACTCAACATATGCATATTAAAAATTTGTCTCCACCACCGTGAAGTAAGCTAATTGAAGGCAAGGCAAGAAATTATTTTTCTTGAGCACTGCGATACCCAGAATTTCCTACATAGGCATTCTGTAAATATTGTTATGTTAAGCAAATTAATCTCAAGGATTTAATTTCCTTGCTTTTGTTGAATTTTTATTCCCTAAACTGCATATTAAAGGTATTTTCTTTCAAAAAAAAAATGCTGACGAGATGTTTTCAGTTGCAAAAGAAGTAGTTGGACAGGATAGACTGTAAGTCCCTGACCAACACTGAAATTTTATTATTGTAAAATTCTAGAGCTAGGAGAGGCATGCACATGGAGGTCCTAAGGGCAGGGTTTCAGACCAACTTTCAAGATCTGTAGCTTGAGTAAGTAACACTCTCAACAATAGTCATCCCTCCTTGGAATGTTGGAATTCTTCCTGACCACACTATTTTATATGGTGTTGAAGATTGCTTGAAATGTTTTAAAGTCATTTAGTGCATAAAATTTATTTGGCAAATGTTCTAAAGTGATAAAGAAATACCTATGAATTTTAACTTTAAGTTAAAAATGTGGACATGGTGTAATGAAGGAGAAATTTTCAAACTCTAGAGCAGTGATTTTCAGCTGGTGTGACATGGCACTCTGGTGAGCCATGAGAGAATATTAAGTGTGCCACGAAAATTTTAAAGATCATTAATTAAACCGTTTTGATAGAAGTTCAAAGCAGAGTCAGTGTATTCTTTTCTTTACTCTTTTTTGTTTTTTAATCAACATCTTTTAAGCGTGCCACGAGATGAAACATATTGAAGAGCACTGCCCTAGAATGTGTCCAAGTCACGTAGTGTGGTTATCCAGGCATGTAGCTTGTATTTTTAATTTCCCAAATCATTTTTTTTAAAAAGTTCATGCACCCAGGTCAGGCATGAAAGCTCATGATAAGCACTCTGAGAGTCTGAGGCAGGTGGATCCCTTGAATTCAGGAGTTCGAGGCCAGCCTGAGCAAGAATGTGATGCCATCTCTACTAAAAACAGAAGAAAACGAGCCTGGCATATTGGCACATGCATATAGTCCCAACTACTTGGGAGGCTGGGGCAAGAGGATTGCTTAAGCCCAAGAGTTTGAGGTTTCTATGAGCTGTGATGCCACAGCACTCTACCCAGTGTGACTGAGTGAGACTCTGTCCTTTAAAAAAAAAAAATTCATAAACCCAGGCTGGGTATGGTGGCTCATGTGCGTAACCCTAGCACTCTGGGAAGCCGAGGTGGGTGGATCACCTGAGCTCAGGAGTTCAAGTCTAGCCTGAATAACAGGGAGACCCCATCTCTGAAAATAGTTGAGCATTATGGTGGGCACCTGTAGTCCCCACTACTTGGGAGGCTGAGACAAGTGGATTGCTTGAGCCCAATTGTTTGATGTTGCTATGAGTAATGACACCATGGCACTCAACCTCAAAAAAAAAAAAAAAAAAAAAGCAAGAATGAAAATAAGCTCATGAATCCTAGAAAAGTGCATAGGATTCAGCAATCTTAAAAGCGATATTTTTATTTTTTAATGTAGTAAAAGTACATGTCTAGCTGTTTGCCATCAGGTTGACTATTATTGTTGGAAATCAGAGCATTTCCCTTGTTATAAGAAATTAATTTCGCAAATGAGTAGACATGGATGGATTTTTAGAAAAGACATGACCTTGTGATAGAGAAACATACCCGAAACACCCATCATATTTCTGATGTCATTACTATTACCAGTGTTTCTAATATTGTTGCCACCTTCAGCTGTATTTCTCCTTTTGATTGGATTAGATAATGCCAGGTATTCTGAATTAGAGAGTGCTGTTAAAGACAGATATGAAAATCAATTTGCAGGAGTATATGTGTAATATAATTACCTTTATAGTTTTAAGTTTGTAGGAGTATTTTATATATATATATATAGAGAGAGAGATATTCATGGATAACTATGCCGAGATGTGCCTGTATACCCAGACATTTATGGAAGAATTAGAAGAAACTATTTGTGTATACTTGCGCAGAAATGTGTGTGTTTAATGAAGGACTTCCTGTATTTCTTAATATTTGTTTTGTATTCTTGAAATGAGATATGAGACAAGATTAAATTAAATAGCTTCTGCACAGCAAAGAAAATAATCAACAGAGCAAACAGACAACCTACAGAGTGGGAGAAAATAGTCACAAAATGTACATCTGGTAAAAGGCTAATATCCAGAACCTACAAGGAACTAAAAAAATCAGCAAGAAAAAAAAGCATTGTAAAGTGGGCAAAAAATAAGAGAAAAAGCACTTTGAAGAAAGATAGACAAATGGACAAAAAACATAAGAACAAATGCTCAGCAGCACTAATTATCAGGCAAAGGCAGATTCAGACCCTACTGAGGTATCACCTCACCCCTTCAGAACGGCCATTATTGAAAAGTCAGGAAATGGCAGGTGCTGGCATGGACGCGGAGGATATGCAATGCTTCTACGCTGGTGGTGGGACTGAAATTAGTGCAACCTCTGTGGGAAAGAGAACGGACATTTCCTCAAAGATCGAAAAGTAGACCTAACATCCAGTTCAGCAATCTCACTACCGGGTGCCTGCCCCCAAGAGTGATAGTCATTATCAAAAAGACACTTACTCTTTTCAATTCATAATTGCAAAGATATGGAATCAACCTAACTGCCCATCAACTTAGGAGTGGATTAAAAAAATCTGGTGTATATAGTCCATGGAGAACTTCTCAGATAGAAAAGCAAATGAAAGCATGCCACTTACAGCAACTTGGATGGAACTAGAGACCATTAATGTAAGTGAAGTATCTCATGAAAGGAAATCCGAGCACCATGCAGACTCTGACAGTTAGAGCTAGTTGGTGGGCACACGCATGGGCACGGAAGAAGTAGAAGTCACTGGAAATCAAGAAGGGGAGGAGAATAAGGGATGGATAGAACCACGTCTCCCAGGTACAGTGAATACTGTTTTGGTGATGGGGCTAAAGCATTATAAAAACCGTGCATGTAACAAAAACATTGGTAACCCCTTGATATTTTGAAATAAAAACAAAAATTAATGACATTCTTGGTCTTAAAACCTTGCCATTTTTAGCCATTTTCTTTTGTATTTAAAAGCAATGAGTATCTCGCACATTCTGGTTATAATGCTATCCATTGCTTATCTGCATAATTGCTAAAACTTATTAGTGAAGTTATTAACACCCTTTAAGAGAGATGGGAAGAATCGAGATAGAATATAGCATGTTAATGGGGAAATAGAGTTGTAGAAAGACTAGCATTTCATGAAGAGCATTACTGAGAGAAACGTTAAGTCCTATTAAAACAGGGAGCAGTGGAAGTGGGTTAGGACCCCTCACAGTCTGCCTTTGTCCATGAGATGATTTAAATCTCGTCGTGTGTGGAGTGAAACTGCAGAGAATTTACTTCCCTGTTGCCCGAGTGCCTTGATGAAATGTGGCACATATTAGACCTATCGCCCATTGCAGCTGAAGATCATCCATTTGTTCAATTAAGGTTGGAGACCTACTAAGTGCTCACTGCCATAACCTTAAAGCAGGGTCTTTGGATAATTAGGCAAGTGGCCTAACCTCTAAGTGCACAGGTAGAATCATGGAAAAGAGCAGAGCACGGAGCTCGGCACACAGCCTGTGCCATGAGCTGGGGCTGTTATTTTTTACTTTTCTATACAGGGTTCCTTACCGAACACGTCTGCATTTAGGGGAGCGGATCCAGTGCAGGAGGAAACACTTGCATGACTCCACTTTCAGAGACAAACTTCCGAGTGTTTGATATTAGTGGATCCTAAATGATGATGAAGTTGCAAACCTCTTCATGAACCTGGAGATGCTGGTCACCATATTTCTCGATGCATGGGAAGCTTTTATATCTAACAGTTTTGAGTTTCTGAGCCTTTTAATATGATTTTCAATTTATATCATGTTCTTTACTACCATATTCAGAGTCAGTGTTTAAGTGAAACACTTAAGGTTATAGTTTTTTTTTTTAATTATCATTTTTTAAAGGTCGGATGAATTCTAGTAGAAAGGGGAGCATGGGAACCCCTTGTGTTAGATTAGAAATCTTTGGGGAAAGTGGCAGTCCTGTCCAACCACCTATTTTAAAAATGGAGAAAAAAGTACCTTTTCAGGGGCGGTGCCTGTGACTCAAGGAGTGGGGCGCTGGCCCCATATACAGGGGTAGTGGTGGGTTCAAAACTGGCCCCAGCCAAAACTGCAAAAAAACAAAACAGCCTTCTTCACTGTGTTTTCTCCTGACTCTGTTCTTCAGGGGTATGATACATATGTATAGGTCACCGTGACTGTTTTGAGACAGACTGTGTTATGGGCCATTATTTAACTTCCATAAAACACAGTCGCCTGGGCAAGTGTCAGCTTTGCTCAGCTTCTTAGTGTTGCTGGAAAATCTTCATTTGTTTCTGTACACTCAGATTTTACATTTCTTGATTTTTCTATATCTCAAAACTTTCATAATGACCCACATATAAAGCATTAACAAAGCTTCTCATACAGCAATCACTTAAAAAATGACACCGATTATAGTTTTGATGGTAATGATGATTTGGGAAATGAAGTATATTTTGATTCATATAAAAACCCAGTGCCTTCTATTCTTTTAATCTGTTTTTATTTTCATTTACTGCCAAATAAGAAACTAAATAATTCTGTTGCACTAAAATCAACATGTTCGAGTTCGAACAGCATTATTTTAAAGGGATATACACTACCAACAATAGACATACTACAAATCATTTTAAGGGAACTCTGAACTCCAATGGCCAGTGCCAGTATGTTGTAGCTTATGCTGTCTGTTGACCTTTAACTCTGTAAATTTAACTGTGGAATTATTACTTCAATTATTCATACTTATTTCTTTTAATAATTTATTATAATTTAGCTTCCTTTTGGAGACATTTGAAACATAGTATAATGTAGTCATATTAGTTGAAGTAACTCTTCTTGGAAGTATACTGTATTTGGAAAAAAAAATAAATAATTTTACATGGGTTTAAGTTCCTATTCCCTTGGCTTCTACTTTTGGTTAAAATATAGTGTTTATTTTGTGATACATCTAAAAGCAGCTTAAATACAAATCTAACAATGGTCAAAGGCTTCTTATCACCTTGAGGATCATTAAAATTCATGAAGGGTGGAGATACAACAGAGAAAGTAGAATCATTTCCCAGAAGCCATACTATGTGAACATTATTGCTCGTATAATTTAAATTCATAGACATGAAGGCCAAACAATTTCAGGTGGCCTAAACCTGACAAGGAAAAAAAAAATCCATCTTCAAGTGAATCTCCATTACAGGGTATAATGCCTGATTATATGAAGGATGGGCTCTTTTTTTTTGTTTTTGAAGTTGTGGATTTTTTTCTCTTGTAGGATTTTTATTCTGGGCATATTCTGAACAATGCTTATTCATTGAAATGAATTAAGTCATAGGAAGGTTTGACCAGAAGGTTTGCCTCATCTGGTATCAGGGAAAACTCAGTGCTAGAGATAGAATGTGATCAATTAAGACACTGGTTAAAAAAAAACAACAACAACAACTGGTTTTTTGTTTGTTTGTTTTTAATGTTAAAAAGAATTTCTTTGTATTTCAAAATCTTAATGATTTGGCTTACATGATTGAAACAGCAGGCAGATTTTGAGGGTAGATTTGAAAGTCACAGCATTTCAATTATTGGCAACTTGGGAGAATAGATTTGTTCTTATACTTTTGACATGTTTTCCAGTTCCTTTTGGAAATGTGAAAGCCCTGTTACCCTTAATGAAAATTTTTGCCTGGCATGGAATTTTTCAAGCCATGAGGTCAAGTATTCTTGCCTCCTGCTTTCAGCTGTAAATCATTTTTAAAAGACTACTACTCAATTTTGTTCTTTCCTTTGATATCAGACTAGCCAAATGGAATATACCTTCCCCTTCCTGATGAAAGTCTGTTTAAGTCTTTCAAAACTTTCCACTTAATGCTTTCTGAGGTATGATGGGCTAATGAGAAATATTTGAGCTTTGGTAGATTTGGGAATATTAAATTATTTCCTGTCTGATATTGTAGTGGGTTGGATGGGTACATATCTGTGAACTTGTGAAGGTGACCTTATTTGGAAAATGAGCTTTGAAAATGTCACTGAGTTAAGGATTTTGAGATGAGATCATCCTGATTTGTTCAGCGGGTACCTGAGTACAGTGACAAGCACTCCAATAAAAGACAGATGAAAAGATGTTACATAAAAAGGAGGAGGTCACCTGGAGATGGACGCAGAGATTAGAGTGATGGAGCCACCCCTAGCCAAGGAACTCTAGAGCCCCCAGAAGCTGGAAGAATCAAGCAAAGAACGGCTGTCCACTGAGACATCTAGAGGGAACTGGGCGTTGCCAGTACCTTAATCTTAGGCATCTGGCTTCCTGAACAGAGAGAGAATAACTTTTTGTTGTTTTAAACCACTGAGTTTGTGGTAATTTGTTACGGCAGCCTTAGGAAACTGCCAGAGATGATAGAATGGACTGACGACTTGGAAACACAGAGACACATGGAATGGACTTTAGCATCACGGAAAGGATTCTTTTTTCCCTATTATTTAAATGAAACAGTCCTTCATGTTAAAATCATACTACACTGATTTATTTTAAAATGATGAGCCTTTTGTTCAGATTGAGCCATGACATGTGACATAATCTTTATCTAGACAGTTCTTATTGTCTGGGTAGTCATCATTTTTTAAACATAAGGAGACTGAGGCCAACAGAAACCAAAGTCACACAAATATTTCTTGCCTACAAATGCAAATGGATATGAAAGCAGCTTGTTCTGGTGCCACCATGGCAGAACCTGTTTTACTTTGGGAAAGAAAAGGCAGTGGAAGGCCGTTCAGGGAACAAGTGGCACCTCTGGGTATGAGGCACGTCCACGTGGTATATTCCCGGCATGTGATTTGAAAGCTTTCTGTCTTGGGAAAAATCCCCGATTTTGGAAGAAATAAGAAGCCCAAACTAAAAAATACCTAATTCTAGAAATAATAGCAGTTTCCCCCACTTCAATACCTACACTGTGTGCAAAACCAGGAGAAAGAGAGCGAGCAGGAAGTTGTGAATCAGCGGAGTGTCAGTTCACGCGTACCTGGCCCTGTGAGGCATCCAGTGGGTCACTGAAAATAGCTACTGAAATGATTATAGGTGCGTCCAGGCCACAACGAGGAATACAAGTGCTCTCGGGGCATGTGCTAGTGGATGAGAGTAGCCAAGGAGTTCATGCAGAGCTTCTCTGTGATGTAACAGCAAAGCTACAACCTGTGGGATGGATGGACAGCAGTTGGCTAGAGAGGACCATGGAAAGATATTCCCCCAAATCCAAGGACAGGTGACCAAGCAAGGGGTCATTAAAATTTGAGGATACTATTTTTATAGAAAAAGGAGCTATAATATTACTTATCTCAACCTTTTGAAATTAAAGATTGGGGGCCCTATGTAAAACAAACAAAAAAACCAAAAACAAATTCTAAGCTTGTATTGATTAGTTTATTTAGAGACTAATACAGCTGTTAATTCACAATTAGTAAGAGATGCCTACCTACTGGAAAGTACTTAGTGGCATATTTGCCTGCTAGACTGTTTTTAATTTCAAGGAGGAAGGTTGTGGTTCCCTGATCTGTTGTCGTCAGCTTCAGTAGTTTGAGCACTCTCTTATAGTTCACACAATGAGACTAAATTGGAAATGTAACCAACAGGTGATCCATTAAGGACTTGAGTGCAGTTAAGTCTTCCTTTGGGATGTATACTTTACAGCCAATAAACCTGGCCTTACTAGCTCCTAGTCAGTTTGCTTGCCAATAATAAAGCCTCACAATGTAACAAAGCGACACCCAGTAGAGCCACTCCTCTTAGGTTTCCCCATCAATATTGACTCTAGAATGCCTCTTAAAAGGTATGGGATTCAGTATGCCATTAGAAACCCCGAGGGGCCCAGAAGGCAGGTGACTGCCACGCTCTTGCAGATAATATTAATTAAAATAATTTTTAAAAATTCTTATCTGAAATGAAAGATTTGTGTTCACAGATACCACTTGTCTGATACATATTTGTACATATATATGTGGCCAGAAGAGAGATCCCATGATTTAAGTCCTAACGAATTGATTGGAAAGTCATAAAAATTGTGCTTGGCAGTGAGAATGACCTTGGCCAGCAAGATATCATAGTTTGGGGTTGCTGAAATGAAAGAGCAGTGATAATAATCAGTATGGGAAGGAACTGAACATTAATATTTTAAGTATATTGTGATTTTGAGGGCTGCATCCTCCATTGGAATATAGCTTCAGGAACTGTACCTGACTTGGTAATGTTTTTGCAGACTCGACTCCCATAGTAGCGGAGCTCCTTGTGCAGCTTACCTTTAAAAGGACTAAACACACTTAAAACACCAAAATGTTTATTATTCATTTGGGGCAATATTTTTATACATGATTCTGAACTCAATTTTAGAATGACTTTATTTTTAGCATCCCAGGATGCCAGTACTGCCAGGGTCTTAGAAACCTGCTCCCTTTGCTCTCTAATTTTGAAGAGTAAAGCCTCCTGCCTACATCTCTTTCCTCTGGTCCCATTCCATTCATTTTCACACTGTTGGCAAAGCCAGAGATCTTCCTAAAGCCATCTGCTTAATGTCTTTCAATGGATTCTCATTAACTAGAGCAGCGTTTGCCAATTGTGTGCCACGAACCACCAGCTCAGCCTCTTGTGATTTGCATTATTATAAAGGGGGCTTCCACAGCCAGATGTGTTTGATAAGCTGAGTTCAACCCAATCAAACGGTTATTTTTTCAGAAGGACTTTCTAAACCCTTTGCAAATTATACTCCAATAAAGGGCTAACTAATATCCAGAATCTACAAGGAACTCAAACAAATAAGCAGGAAAACAAAACAAAAAACAACCCCATTGAAAAGTGAGCAAAAGATGTGAAGTTTTTCAAAAGAGGTTAGACAAATGGCAAAAAAAAAAAAAAAATGAAAAGATGCTCACCATCACTAATCTTCAAGGAAATTCAAATTAAAACTGTAGTGACATGCCAACTTACCTCTATCAGAATGGCCACTAATAAAAAGTTAAAAAAAGAATTTAAAAAAATGAAAAGATGAATAGATGGGTGCATGGATGCAGAGAAAGGGGTATGCTCCTGTACTGTTAGTGGGAACTGCCACCTCCATGAAAACAGCGTGGAGATTCCTTAAAGAAATAAATGTAGACTCACCATTCAATCCAGCAATCCTACTACTGGACAGCTACCCAAAGGAAAAGAAAACGTTTTATCAAAAGGATACCTGCACTGGAATATTTACCTCAGCACAATTCACAATCACAAAGGATGTGGAATCAGCCTAAGCCCATAAGTTGATGAATGCATAAAGAAAATGTATTATATATACCATGGAGTACTACTCAGCTATAAAAATTAATGAAATAATATTATTTGCAGCAACTTGGATAGAACTGGAGCCCGTTATCCTAAGTGAAGTCTTCAGGCAGGGAGAAACCAACCGCAAGTGGACTCTAGTGGTTTGGAGCCAAATGATGAGCAGACACAGCGCAAAGAGTGGTAAAGATCACAGGAAATCAATAAAGGGTGGGGGGACAGGGGGAGGCTGAGAGAAGGAGTGAGGGATGAAAACTTACCTTTGGGGTACAATGACCTCCATACTGGTGATGAGCACACTGAAATCCCTGACTTCAGCATGATACAAGTTATCCATGTAACAAAAACACCTCTACCCCTTAATATTTTGAGACTAAAATAAATTAGACTATGTTGACCACACGTGTCTAGGCACAGAAACTTTTGCTTTTTCTTCTTCCTCTAAACAACTTCTGGCACTTGTGAGTTGAAGAAGACTCTACTATTTGACAAACACTGTCCTGATTAATATCGTCCACAAATCTAACCGTTCAATCTTTCAAAACTTGAACCTGGCCCTTTGGTTCAACTTCACATGTCAGGGTCATTCTGGAGTCCAGATTACTCTGATGATGATCAACTGAACTTTTCTGTAAAGCCGTTTCCCGTATCTTCTGTCTGAGTTGCTTGTGTACTTTCTCCATAGCCTTCCCGATTCCATTCAGCTTATCACCACCAGCCCCGTCCCTTCTCTGTGCTGTGCTGTCTGACCCTGGTGATGGCCTACAGCCTCCACCATCACATCTCCTCAGGGCCATTACTACACAGGGCTGTCATCCTGTTAGGTTGTAGGTGTCCTCTACAGAATGCCCAGAGCCTTCTAATCAGAGCTGTGCTTCATCTTTGTCAGCAAATTGCCTAGGACTTTGTGGTTCTTAGGAAAAAGCCATGGGCATATGGGAGGGGGCAGGTGAAGGCATGCTGGAGCCTGTGTCTGCACGCCACACTTTTCATGCTGGTGTGTGCTCTCTGTACTGACCTCTGGACATTTAATCCACAGCTCATCATAAAAAAATCCAGCAAGATGACACTATAATTAGTTTAATTAATTAGTTTAATTAGCCTTATGATTAATTTAATAATGCCCTTAAGGCCTGTCTAAAAATACATTTCAAAGGGAAGAACAAGAAACAAACAGTGGTCCAAAAATAAGTGTTAGAGACTACCTTTGCATTTAAATAGTAAAATTGGGGTCTTGGTGTTTTAATCTTATTTATTTTAACATTTTGACCTTTTTATCGTGGATATATAACATTGTATATCTTTGTAGGGTACGTGGGATGTTTTCAGAAAGACATATAATGTGAATTAGTCAAATCAGGATAACTGGAGTCCAGATCACCTGAGGCATTTAATACAGACAGCGTTAGAAAATGTATACACATTTTAAGCAAAAAAAAAAAAAAAAAAAAAAACTGTATTAAAATTGTGATACTCAAGTCACGTTTGACTTTTGCAATTACAAAAGGTGCTTAATGTGACTTGCGCCCATCTTTTCATATCAGTGTAGACTATTACAATTTTAATATAGTTTTTTTTTTCCTTAAAGTACATAGACATGTTTTGACATCCTCTGTATATTTCAGCTAACATATGGGATAACTACGGAGTCTGAGGTGTCTGTGGCGGCTGTTTCAGGAGTCCAGGGAACATCAGAAATGATTTTACTATGGATATTATTTATCTGGCCACTGCTGGCAAAGCTGCTGTTCAGCTAAGCAAGCATGTCAGATAACTGAGAGCCAAATTAAAGTATGTTTTTTTGATGATATGGAGAAAAGGAAAGTAAAATAAGGAGAGTAAAAATTGGATTTTTCCTCTTAAAGATGTATAGAGCTCCCCTATGTTATCTACCTCTTTTTATATGGTACATTAAAATTGAAAATAAAAATGGAATTGGACCTTCCTCAAATACAGCATTCTCAGCATCTGATTAAAAAAATCATACATGTAAATGTATAAAATTATAGAGTCTGATATGTATGAAAATCAGTTATATATGTAAAATCAAATATATTGATTTGTAGAGTAGACAGTAGTAAAACGATATATCGTATACTAACCTTGGTTAATGTATTTTGTGAAAATGCATTATTCATAGGGTGTGTGTACACCCAGGAGGGCTGACAGTTAAGTTTGCAGACTCATCTTAGACAATGTGCAAGGTACCTCGTTGCTGAGTATCACCGTGGTCACCTTTGGTGTACTCCCCTTGGGAAGCCATCCACCAAGCCCAGTGCCTGGTAAAACAATTCTGGAACTCTTTTTCTAGAATGACCATCAGTTTAAAAGGAGGACAGATATATCTTCTTTCTAGTATTGTCCCTGGCCCCAGAAGTGACTTAATGATCACTGAAAATACCCTTCATCTCACTTCTCATTTTCCTTATTGTAGTCCAGGCCGACATGAATTTTCATTAAATACGTGATACTCTTTTTTGCCTGTTTTAAAATCCAAGCATGGTAGTTACAGGAAGAAAATAAAGAGGAACTGCTCCCCACATTATCGATAAACGCCATATAAAAAGACGTAAGAAAACATTTAGGAGTTTCTTCTGACTCTGAATGACTCATATTTTGGCTTTTCAAACTTTTATTTTTATGAGAACTCCCCCCCCCCAAAACATGGCAGCAATTTGATTAGAACACGTACTAGATTAGATTGAATTAAAACCACTTTTGTAATATATGTAAGGGTTTATGTTCTGCCTGCATTTCAGGTTTCCTCCTGTGAGTATTGGTACAGCGTTTAAATAAAGGAGGATAGGGGGATTGTTTGATTTTTATTTACTTAGAATATTAGGGAGTACCTACATTTTGATTACATAATTTGCCTTTGTATATGTTAAGTCAAAGATTTAAATATGCCCTTTACCCAAAAAGTGTGCACTGTTTCCACTAGCTGTGAACTTACCCATCTCTTCCTCCCCTTCCCACCTACTGGATTTCCATTGAGTTCCTCTTTCTATATTTGCACATACATGTTGGTCAACTAGTTTTAATTTAGTATTCAGCCCACGTGGTGTTTGTTTTTCCATTCTTGTGATACTTCATTTAGAAGAATGGTCTCTAGTTCCATCTAGGTTGTTACGAAAGATACTAGTTCCCTAGTTTTTTTACGGTTAAGTAGTACTCCAGCGTGTACATCTATCACAATTTATTAATCCATTCAATCCACATATTGTTGGGCACTAGGGTTTTTCCCAGTTCTTTGGAATTGTGCCTTGTGCTTCTTGGTGTCCAACCAGTTTTCTTCTCTGCTGCACATTGGAAGAAGGAAGAGTTGCCTTGGGCCACACATTAAATACAAACACCAATTTTAAAAAAAGCGGTCTGTGAATAATTTTATGATATCTAACACCACAGAGAAGCAAAACAGACCTCACATATTCCACATGTGGACCGTGGGCCACAGGTTGGACACCCCAAAATATTCAAGCACAAGATTCTTTTTTTCATAAAATGTCTTAGTTTTTCCCCTTTGGATAAGGACTGGTGGTGGGATTGCTGGAGCAAAAGGTAGGTTCCCTTTTAGTTCTTTGAGGTATCTCTCTACTACTTTCCATAGAGGGCGTACAAGTTTGCACCACGGCCAGCCATGAATGAGAGTTTCTCGGTCTCTTCATCCACACCAGCATCTATTGTTCTGGGACTTTTTGATGAAAGCCATTCCTTTTGGTTGTAATCTGTATTTTCCTGATGACTAGAGAGGTTGAGCATTTCTTCACGTGTTGGTTGGCCATAAGTACATCTTCATATGGAAAGTTTCTGCCCACATCTTTTGCCTGATTTTTAATGGGGCAGTTTGATTTTTTTCTTGCTGATTTCTTTGAGTTCTTTGTAGATTCTTATTATCATCTTTTTATTAGATGTAAGGTGTGCAAATATTTTCTCACATTCTATAGGTTGCCTACTTGCTCTGTTGATTGTGTCCTTGGCTGTGCAGAAGATTTTTAATTTGAGAAAATCCCATTTTGGTTGTTGTTGTTGTAATTGCTTTGGTGGTCTTCCGTATAAATTCTTTGCCCAGGCCAGTATCTATAAGAATTTTTACAACATTATCCTCTAGAATTTCTATAGTTTCATGTCTTAGGTTTTACTCCGCTATGCATCATAAATTAACCTTTGTGAGTGGTGAGGGGTGCAGATTCTGTTTCAGTCTTCCACATGTGGCTATCCAATTTTCTCAGCACCATTTATTGAATAGAGATTCTTTTCCCCAGTGTATGCTTTAGTCTGTTTTGTCAAAGATAAGACAGCAATATGATGGTGGTCTCATATCTGGGTTTCTGTTCTGATCCAAAGATCTGTGTTCCAATACCATGGCTATAGCTTTATAATATAGCTTGAAATCTGGTAAAATGATGTTTTCTGATTTTTTCTTATTTTGTAAGATTGTCCTGGCTATCCGGGGGTCTTTTCTGATTCCATACAAAATGTAAAACTGTTGTTTCTGGATCTGTGAAAAATAACACTGGTATTTAACTGGCGATTGTACTGAATCTGTAAATTATATTAGGTAGTATACATGTTTTAACAGTGTTGATTCTGCTGATCCATGAGCATGATATGTTTTTACATCTGTTCACATCCTCTGTGATTTCCTTCCTCAGTGTTTCATGGTTCTCTATTTTAGAGATCTTTCTTTCTTTTCTATTTTTTTTTTTTTGAGACAGAGTCTCACTATGTTGTCCTGAGTAGAGTGCTGTGATGTCACAGTTCACAGCAACCTCCAACTCTTGGGCTTAAGCAATTCTCCTGTCTTAGTGTCTCCAGTAGCTGGAACTACAGATGCCCACGACAATGCCCTGCCATTTTTCTGTTGCATTTATCATTATTGCTTTAGGTGGCCCAGGCCAGATTCGAACTCACTTCTAGTCTTGGTGTATTTGGCCAGTGCCCTACCCACTGAGCTATGGATACTGCCCTATTTTAAAGATCTTTCACCTTCTTGATTAAATATATTCCTAGGTGTTTTTATCATCTTTCTTGCTACCATGAAAGGTGTTGTGTCTTTGATTTGATTCTAAGCTTGACTGTTGTTGGTGTGTATGAAAGTTACTACTGATTTGTGTACGTTGATTTTTGTAGCCTGAGACATTGCTGAATGTATTTATTAATTCCTGGAGTCTCTTGTTTGAATCTTTGGGGTTTTCTAGACATTCATAAGATCATAATGTCTACAAGGTGTGATAATTCCACCTCTTCTTCCCTTCTTTGGATGTCCTTGATTTCCTTCTTTTATCTGATTGCTCTGGCTAGGACTTCCCACACTATGTTGAGTAGAAAGGGGTTTGCTGAGATCTTCAGAGAGGGTTCAGTAAAGAGACTGACTGGATCAGCAGGAAGCCGGGAGAAGAGACCAGCCTTGGTGATAGCCCTGGGAATGGGGGGAAATGGAATGAAACTCCGTGTTAAGTTGTCCATCAGCCAATCAGGATTTAGGTCATTATAATGAGTGTGGAAAAAAGAAGATTTTACTTATGTCCAGTAAACATAAATTTGGAGGGTAAAGATTGCTTTTAAAACAATGTTGTACTGTGATTTGATTTCTATACAACAATGGTCTCACAGAAGATTTAAATAAAAAATTTCATCTTGGGACTGAATTTTATTATATCCTTTCTAAAATAGTTTGGTTTGAAATAAATGAATAAGTAAGTAAATAAATAAAATAGATTGGTTCCCACAACTCGAGATAGGCCTAATTTTCTACCCTATCTTTGGATTTGGTTTCTGTTAAGTGTATTAAACATCACTGTTTCTGATGCCATGAACAATCAACTCTCTTCTTAGTTCATGTTTATTAACTACAAACCGTGCCGGTTTAAACTACGAAGTGGTTTATGGGACACTACGTTGAAAACATCTTTGCGAAAATACATTTGAAAGACACAACACGGGCATGTATCACTTTATTTGTATTTCCAACTGTCACAAGAAATTGGAGGTAACACTCTTCCTTTCTGTTTGATTATTCTATTATCAGCAGAATGAGGTGTGTTGGAGACATACATGCTGATTTAGTGTTGTGCTGATGAAACCATTCAAGTTGTGTGATGTGTCATTTTTCACTGCTGCCTTATCAAGGTGTTTCAGCTGTGCCCAAACCAGCCCTGGTAATTGCTTTAGTTGCTTGTGGCAAAGTTATGTCAATGTCAGTCCCTAAATGACTTTTGACTGCTTCATGTCAGATGTTCCCTCCAATGAAAGACAGGGCAGTGGAGTTTTTATACCTGGGTATGGTGTTAATCCAAAGTCTGAACAGACAGAATTCTTTTTTCCCCCTTCCTTTCAATCAGGACTTAAATGCAAATGCTGGCATTTTATGTTTTAAAATGAAGGAAATACAATTAAGTCTATGATTCACTCCAAGTGTAATCTTACATTTATAGCTTTTCTTCCTCGGTTCTGAGTGTAAATGTGAGTCAAGTACAGCTTTGAACAAGTGCAGTGTAACCGTGATGATGATGTAGGTGTACTTTTCTCTGCAGTATCTGCTTGAAATGTCTTCCTAATATTTATAAATCTCCAGCGCCTTCTGCAGACTCTTTGAATTCTCCGCTTTAGGGTTTTTATTTAAATTATCATATAATGTTTGGACCTGAGAAACAAATTGCACTTAAGGGGATGACAAAAAGTATTTCACTGTAAAAAAAAAAATAAGCATGTACTTTAATAGTTGGCTTAAAAGTGCATGTGAAGACTTCGAGGCACAAGCACGTATACATACCCTCTACCTGTACACGTGGGCTATACTGTTATGCACACCAGTATCCCTGGTATGTAGTGGTCCTCTTTCTATGCCCATCTGTTTTCATTGTTAGTTGGAAGACCATTGTATTGGTATCTCATAGTTAACGCAACTCTTCAGACTGAGTATTTATTTTGGCTCCTATCTGTGCTATTAGAAAGAGTGCTGTAGTCACCCTTGTGCATACATCTAAACTCACATGTTAAGCAGTTACTTCAAAGAATATTTCAGATATATATTTACCGGATCAAAGATTATGTCCATTTAAAAAAATTATAAACCTATCGTCAAGGTAACTCCCAGGATATTTCTGCCAATTTTTGTTGTCGCCTAGAGTGCATTGACTTCTCCATTGTTCCCAAGACTGGAAGTAAGAAATTTTTGGAAATCTCATCAATGAAATAAGTAGAAAGAGTGCATCTCATAACTGTTGCATTTCTTTGGAAATAAAGGAGGTTGAAAAGTTTTTCTAAATCCTGTGGCTATTTTTATTACGATTACGGTACAATTTAAAAAGATGTTAATGCAGGTCAGGATAACTAAGGAAGATTTGAACTGGGCCACAAAGAAAATTACCGGAGTCTGGGGGAGGTGTATGCAGTTCAAATGCATATCAGGGCCGGGCAGCAGGTGAAGCAGCCTCCAGGGTAGGGATTGTGCAGTACAGTTGGGGTAGCTGCACAGCCCAGCCAGTAGATGAGAGATGTCATAAAATAGAGGCGCCAGTGTTGACAGATCTTCTAAATTTCAAAGAGAAGATTGGAATCAGATATTTCACTTAAAGCTCCTTTTAGGGAGCATCCTCTGTCTGTTTTGTGCGACATCCATCTGCTGGGTGAATTTGGCTCATGTACTATCCCTGTTAAACTATTGATTTCGATAGCTCACTCTGGCATTCCAGATCAAGAGAACAAAATTAACAAAAGCTGAAGAACCTGTGGATGTCGAATGCCCTGGAATGGGACATCTAGTCATCAATTTCTCTGGAAATCATCCTGGAGAACTGATGGAGAGGAACGTAGGGAAGGGGGGCGGGCTGAGTTGTTTTGCAGAAGGTTTTGGATATGCAAACAGGGAAGTTTGTGCTGTATCTAGTTTAAAATGAAAGTGAATATGTCTTTATTTTATGAGTTTTAACAAAACACCTTCTAGTGTGGTTTGTTTAATTTGTGAAAGATTGGCATCACTGCGAAGAGAGAGATGAAAAGTCCAGGGAAGTTGCTTTGATATTCTCGGCAAGAGATGATAATGCATAAATGGAAATAACGGACTCAGTGATTTGAGGATGGGAAATGTGATGGCACTCGGTGACCCACTCCTGTAGGTCCAGCATTCAGGGACACTAAGGTAGGAGGATAACTTGAGGCCAGGAGTTTGAGACTAGCCTGGCCAACAAGTGAGACTCTGTCTCCTAAAAAAAAAAAAAAGCTGGATGTCGTGATGCATACCTATAGTGCTGGGCATTGGGGAGGCTAAGGCAGGAGGATCACTTGAGCTCAGGACTTTGAGACTAGCTTGGGCAACATAGTGAGACTCAATCTCTACAAAAAAAAAAAAAAAAAATTAAAAAATACCTGGAAGTGGTGGTGTGCCCCTGTAGTGCTAGGTGTGAGGGAGGCTGAAGTGGGAGAATTGCTTGAGCCTAGGAGTTTGAGCCTGCAGTGGGCTGTGAACATCCCTCCTCACTCCAGCCTGGGTGACAGAGTGAGATCCACACCCTGTCTTTAAAACAAAACATAACATGAAATGGGAAATATGACAGAGACTTAAAATATGTTGTGTTAAGCCTTTGCATGAAAAATATGTTCTTCATCTTTATTTTTGTAATTGTATGATTTAAATTTATATCTTTCTTCTTATAATTATAGGTGTCTTTTTAGGGGATAGTCTTGGTAGGTGATAGTGGACAACACTAAATGCATAGGATACTTGTTGCCATTTATAAAAGGATTATAGAGACAAAACAGTGATTGGTTATATAGGAATGTTAGTGAGTTTCACTACCAAGGTTTTCTGCATAATAAAACATAATAATTATTCAAGGGTTTTCTAAATAAATGAAGATATTTGTAATCCGGAAATGGTATGAGATTCGTCCAGCGTTGACATAATCAGTTGAGACTAAACTAAGCTAAGACTGTATAAACAAATCATCAACAGTGGATACAGAGGGCAGAGGAGCCCCATAAATCACTTCTACTCTCTTACATAAAGCGTCTGCAATTCATTACAGGGCACAAGACCAGTCATAAGCATTAAAACAAAGAGATAAAGTATAATTCTACCCAGGCTTTGAAACGTTGATGCTTTGGATAACTGATTGCTTTGGGTAAGATAGTTTTTATAAAACATACCAATTTGTTAAATAGTTCTTCAGGTATAGGGGGCTCATACAATAAAATGGAAAATATTGATACCTGTAAGGCTAACTGTATTTATGTTATTATTTCAGTTCAACTTAAATGTTACAGAGGGTGGACGTAAAGTTCGTGTGCAACTTAAGATTTTAATGTAGTAAATTGCACATGAACTTCATCTCCACCCTATGTTTTTGTTAGATTCATGTATTTATGATACATGGGTCATACATTTAAAATAAATAATAAAAGGCATAAAGGAAAAAGTCTTTCTCACCTCTGGCCAAAAAATTGCCTAGTTTTCATAATGCCTCCTGCCACTGCCTCTAAAAAAGGTAACTATTCTTTTTATGTACCTTTGCAGTTTCTGTTTCTATATCTTGCCAACATCTTGACTATAGTGATCTCCAGTGGTTACATACTCAAATATCCTGCATTGACCAAAAAATGTCAGAGTGTACCTGTATTCTGTGTTTTTTTTTTTTTTTGATTGTACAAAACAAAATAGCATAATATACAAGCCCTCCACCATCCTTATTTTTAACATGCAGTATCTCTTAGAAAACTTCCCATTCCGGTGTGTAGAAAGCCTTCTTACGCTTCCTTATACATACATAGCACTTCACGCCATAAATATATCATGGTCTCTTTTACTAACTCTGTATTGGTGTAGACTCGCTTATTTCTAGTATTTTACTATCAAAAACACTGTTGTACATGTGTGACTGTAGCTAGAGGGTAACTTCCTCATGCATTCTCAGTAGTTGTAAGGTCTGCATGTTTGCAAAGCAATGTGAGCATGTCTGCCCATAACTAAGTCAGGACACCAGTTCAATGAAACACTAAAGTTTGGGGCTATGATGAGAATTAGCGTATCTGACAACACTTAATACCCGGACAATTCTGCCATAGAGAGAGTGCTCCCCGCAGTCAGGACTTGGAAGCCCTTCCTACTTACGGACACCCTGATCATCTGGCTTTCGTCATGAGCCAGATCTCTCCCCCTCACCTATGACTTTTCAGGAAGTTCTGCTGATAGCTGCCAACATTTTGACCCTATAGTGATGTCCAGTTACATACATCACATATCCCACATGCCAGACTTAAAGATGAAACAGAGCTCAATGGAGCAGCTTCTTATGTATTTTTAGAAGTTTTTGGAGCTGTTGAGCATGTCAGAACAGGTAGAGTTCATGCTCAACTCCTCTTCCTTTTTGTCTCCGCATGAAGACAACTGGACCAAATTCAGCTGAGGCATTTCTGCCCTGTGCGAAGGCTCCTGCTTCATTCAGGCCGGAAGATGCATTAGAACCGAGCTCTGGCAAAGGCCCTTTGTGTTCTCCTGGAGAGGTCTATTCTGATTTCCATGTCTGAGTAATAGAAAAGATACAGTGAGGTGGGAAGCAATTGAGAAACATATTCCGTCCTAGTGTTTTATGGCATGCAGATGGAGTGAATAGTGTCTGCATGGATAGGTATTAATAAGAAGAATTTGAAATGCTATGCATTATGAGGCTCCCGTTTGTTAAATGGAGCCTAGAGAAAAGGCCCCCTTAATGGGAGATAAATACTCAGTTCAGCCTACTGGCCTGTGGGCCAATAATGGGAAATTCAGAAGTTTAAATCCATCAGGAGAAAAGATAGCCAGTAGACCATGGAGGGATAGCCCCGGTTAAGCTGATTTATGGGCAACTGCATGTAAGTAAATGTGTACTATTCTGAAAGAGTGGGAAATTTGCTGCTGAGTCCGTATCTAGACATGCCAAAAGATGAGGATGTTTATTTTTAGAATAATGTGACTATCTTGTTTGTTCATACTGGTTTTGAACTGGACTATCGCTAAAGGTCATCTTGTTATCTAATCACATTGGTATCTAAACTGGAACAGATAGAAAAATTTTTATGGCCGTTATGTGTAGCCTTCATGATTTCATAACCATGTCCGGGGGAGGCCCTAAAGTCTGAGAAGTTTATGATATTTTCAAATAGTTGACATTCCTTCCCTTCAGCACATTGTTATGTGAACAAGGCCATTATGAAAATGGATTGTGATTTATTCTACAAATACTCACTGCGTGTTCATTGTCTATAATTTATTGTGCTAGGTATTATGAGTAAAAACATTGGAAAACACATATTGTAACCATTATGAGAGGTTAAGGTGAAATCTGAGCCCACAGGGCAGATATTGTGAGAAAGGGAATGTAGCTTCTAGATGGCAGATGAGGAAACCTGTACCTTCAGGTTGGGTCTAGGAAAGTGCAAAGGATGTGGGTTCGAGGAGATGGGAATCAGAGGCAGTTTCTGGGTTGAACTGTGTCCCCTAAATCCCATATGTCGAAGTCATAATCTCCTGTAGCTCAGAATGTGTCCTGATCTGGAGATAAGGTTGTCAGCACAGAGGGACTCCAGTCAACGTGAGTCACGAAGGTGCGCTCTGCTTCAGTATAACCAGTGGCTTTAGGGAAAGGGGAAATGTGAGCACAGAGTCGCAAATAGAGGAACAAGTATGTGGAGAGACTTAAGAAGAAGAGGGCCATCTGTGAGCCTAGGAGAGAGGCCTGGAACAGAGGAAACCAGATCGCTGGGACCTTGATTGTGGACTCGGAGCCTCCAGAAGAGGGGGGTGGAGCATTTCTGTTGCTTAAGCTCCCCAGTTTGTGGTATGTTGGTGTGACACCCTATAAACCTCCTAGAGGGACGTTCTAAGCCCAGGAAACAGAATCAAGGAAACCTGTACCAAGTTAGAAGAGTTAGGCTGGAATTGGAGTGCCTGAAAGGGTAAATGTGACCGAAATGGGACCCGATGAGACTGAGGAGGGTCTTCCAAGCCAGTGCTATGGGAATGGAGACACAGAGCGGCATCTCAAAACAATTTGTCATAAAGGACAGCGATCATGCTTATATGTCTACTCCAGTCATTGTAAGACACTACTGTTAATTGGAGGCAAGTGACCTAAGCCCTTCCTAGGTGCCCCAGATCCTATCCTATGGCTGGAAGAACTGTGGAATCAATATCTCCAAGCATCTGTTACCCATCTGTGGCTCCTCTATTTGAATTTTCTGCTACAGGCAACAAGGAGCTGTTGAAAGTTTCTGATCAGTGCTGTGCTATGGTAAGAGCTGTACTTCAGAGTGATTGGTGTTGATGATGGATAGGAAGGGTACCAGGCGGGGCAGGTGACTGGGAGAAGTTGCAATAATACAGGTAGGAAATAAGGAGGTTGTAATATGAGAGAAGCAGTGGTAGGCGAGAGAGGCGGGGGCTCTGTTACGGCCACATTATGTCTGTCAGTGATCTTTGGTCTCTTTGCTTCTGTGACTGTTAAGATCGTTCTTTCAATCATTTTCCTTCAGATAGTGTAGAAAAGGACAATTTTGAGTAAGTTGGTAGAGAAGGAACTTAATTTCTCCTTTTATATAAAGCTGTATTATAATCCCCAAAGCAGATATTCATGTAAAATTAAAGCTAATTTGGTTATAGATATCCTAATGGATATTTGACAACTTGCAGAATGTATGAGAATAAATCCAGGATACTGAGTTACTTTTGAGACTTTGACTACTTGAAGAATATGTAGTTATTGCTGATATGCAATTTAATTGCATAACATGGGACTTTGTGTACAAGTTTGTAAGTACTTGCAAAACTGATTAAGATGTGGAAGAGCCATCAATAAAATCTGGAGGCAATAATATAGAGAAATCAATTTCGATGTCCTGTGGTATTAAATAAAACTTCATTATATTATGTCACTGGGCAAACTAAATTCAGATATCTATATGTGTTACCTAGAGTGGTAAAACATTTGTGGAATCAATAAGAAATTGATATTTGGTTATTTATCACAGCAATTTCAGTGTTTCTTCAGGGGGATGTAAAGAAAGCAATCCATTTAAAATGCATTTCATAAGGCAAGAAATGTCCAAAGTATGAACTAAGTTATTGGAAATTACGGACAGTCTAAATTTTCTTGAGCTTTTGACTTATTATTACCCAAAGATATCATGATGCCTTGTGCTGCTAACCAGATTATTTTATTGCCTTTATCTTTTGATGTGTGCTGTAGGTTACATTGATTTTTAGCTGTGCTGTCCCTGTAAGATGCATTTTTCTATTTTCTTTGACTTAAACTTTTAGTATCCTGTTTTGACAGCCACTTAATTGTATTGATTTTTTTTTCTGGGTCAGTTGCAATTGAGAGAAGAACATTTTACTATATTTTGTTTAGAAAATATCGGCCTTTTTGGGTTATAACTAACAACATTCTGGGAAGTCCAGCCACAATGCTGCCAGTTCACTGAACAGACTACACTAAAGTCATAAGCAGACAGGAGTAGAGGGATTGTTCCAAACACATTATCAGAGGAGGGCTTCCCCAGAAACAGACTCATGAGATGACAGCACGCTGTGGCCAGTTCACGGGGCAGCGTGCTCAGGATCAACACCTGCAGGGAAAGTGAAGGAACAGGGATGCAAAAGGTGACTTGAACCCTGATGTTGTTGTCAGCACAGAGGGACTCTGATGTAGTCACAACAAGGGTCCCCGCTGGCCGCCCACTGATCTCCCTGGTGCCCTCCGTGTATGGCCCTTCCAGCCTGCAGGGGGCTGAAACTTCAGAGCTACCTAAGATCTAGTCATTTGCACATGGCTGCTCCCAAGATGAGCACATGGCTTTGAGCTTTCAGTGGAGAACTTTCAGTTGCCAGTGACTCCCAATAGCTGGGGAGAATGAGTACCTGAACTCTGCAGGAGGGTTCTGGAGAGCACTCCGCAGCTTCCCCTCTGTTCAGAGTTACTCATGTCTATAAAACAACTTATTTCAGAAAGTGCATTCCCTGTCCAGCATTCATTATATCTTAATATCAGAAATATTTGGTAATTATTTACTTATTTTTTCTTTTTATCAGAGACAGGATCCTACCCTGTCACTCAGGCTTGAGGGCAGTCACGTGAGCATAGCTCACTGCAGCCTTGAACTCCTGTCTCAGCCTCCAGAGTAGGTGGGACTACAGGTGTAAGCCACCATATCCAGCTAATCTTTAATTTTAGCAGAAGTGAGATCTCGCTGTGTTGCCCAGGCTGGTCTGGAAATCTTGGCTTCAAGTGGTTCTTACACTGTAGCCTCCCAGTGCTCTGGGATTCTGGACGTGGGCCATCATACCAGGACATATTTGGTATTTACACATATCTGTTACCAGAATCTTCAATTTTCTTTTGTTAAACCTACAGTACATCTTACAAGGGTACATGTGAAATTTACTAAATGTAGAATATAAATGTCTTAACACAATAACTAAGAAAATGCCATGAAGTCTATGTTAACCGGTTTGATGAAAACATTTCAAATTGTATATAAAACCAGCACATTGTACACCATGATTGTGTTAACGTACACAGCTATGATTTAATTAAACAAAATTTATCTTTATAAAATGAGAGGGAAAGACATAGTCTGGATTTTAAATGCTTAATTTCCATTCAACTATTTCCATTTAATTCTCAAAAAACCTCTTTAACATTATTAAGAGGACCCCTGGTACTATGTCATGAAGAGTATCAGTAGAACTCAGTTCTCCTGTTGACAGCTAAGATAAAGGTATCTAATGTTGTTCATTACCAACACCAGAAAATTATCAAGCAAGTATATTCAAAGTAGTCAATGTAATTTTTCTCATATTTCTACCTTAATAGCAAATATATAACTTCTCTTTTCAAAATTAGTTTGTCAAAGAGACTTAGTAGTATCTTCTTATGATGTTAAATATAAATTTTAGGTCTGTGAGTTTTTCATAGGGATATGTCACTTTAATTGGGGCTTCCCTTACATGTAGGAAATATTTTTAATATGTAGCAAGTCTGATGTACCCATCTTTGCTATGCGCCATTGATGTGGTGATTAAGCTAGATAAGCCAGCAAAAAGCCTGCGTTTTATTCCTATGTTTATTTTAAATTCTGTTCTCATTTCCTTGAACTGTCAGTACTATTATTTGTATTGTGCCTTTAAGTAAAATATGTTTATATTTTTGTACATTATGTTTCATTTACTCAACTTCATGTTCTTTTTGAATAACATTGTGTCTTCTGTGTAGCAGAAGACTATTCTACTCTTTGAATACTTATTGTCAAGGGAGAGTCAAGATGATTTGCATTTAGTCAGTTCTGCTGCTATAACAAAGAACCCCAGATGGAGTAGCTTATAAACAGCAGAAGTTTATTTCTCACAGTTCAGGAAGGCTGGAGTCCAATATCAGGGTGCCAGCAGGGTTGAGTTCTGTTCAAGTCTCGCTTCTGGGTTGTAGACTGTGGATTTCTCATTATTTTCCCACTTGGTGGAGAGCAGAGAGATGATAAAGCTCTTCATGTCTTTTTCAAGGGCTCTAATCTCATTCAGGAGAGCCCTATCTTCATGACCTCATCCATTCCTAATTACCTCACGAAGGCCCTACCTCCTAATACCCTAAATAAAGGGTGGGATTTCAACATAGGAATTTGGAAAGGACACAGTCATTTAATCCAAATAAGATCATTGCTTCAAATCTATTCTGAATTTTTCTCTGAAAATTATTAAATGTGTTGCAGTAAATGTTAGAGAATATTTATAAAGACTCAAATGGAGGACATTTTCTGGTGACTCAAATGTTCTGTTAAGCATGGCAGGGAAGAGAAAGAAAGGATTGAACTTTATGATAATATCCCCGAGCCACCTAGGGCTCTTTTCTCCTTCACTTTCATATCTCCAGCTTCTCATGCAATGCATGACAATCAGTTGGCACTTATTGTATGGATATATTCAGATTGAAAATTATATTGACGTATAATGAAATATTCTAAATGTTAAAAAAAAGAATAGCACTTAAAATCTCCTAACCACATTATTGATCTGAAAACATCAAGTATGCCCAAAGTTAAGAAGCAGCCAGAGGCAATTAGTCTCCATGTAGGGCAAAGAAAATCATGAAATAGTTTATCATTTCTCCCATTCAATTGGGAGCTACAAAATGAAGCTGAAGCTTTGTCTAGCATCTCAAAATCGCCATTTGATCTTAATTGAAAGTGCATTATATCTCTGGTAGCAAATAATCAGTGCTCTGAAATTAACAGTGCAATGAATAAAGATTTTAAGATGCCTTCTTATTTATTTAAGATGCTCCCATCCATCTGCGAGTTGCTAAAGTGAACTATTTTAATTGTATAAGTCTATTTTCTCTTTCACCTGAGGCTCGCTGTGTGTTAGATTTTGGCAGGGAAGCCCTCAGGTGGCTCAGTGCCTCTGGTAAAACCCAGGGCCATGAAACTCCGATGGCTCCAGGTAGCATTTTCAGGTGCCAAGAGAGCCCGTGAGAGCTTGTGTCATCCCCCTTTGTGAGGCATGACCGTTGCCGCCTGGTTGTCAACTGCCTTAGATCCAGGGCCATGTGTCACACTGTTCCAAACGCTCAAACTGGAGACATTTCAATTCTGCTCTTACCATTCTCCACAGGAGTCCTAGGTTTTTTGTATCATGATATTTTTAATTTCATATTGGCATCATAGAACATGAAGTGCCAGAGAACGTATAAGCTTAGCACCTGCCATTTAAATTTAATTAGGAAGCACCTCATTTAACATTATAAACATGTTACTCTGTTTCATGTGCTTGAAATTTTATTTTGAAATGTGGGTGGTCCTGTGCCACTTAGCTTAATTGGTTAGACTTTGGTGCTGATGATGAGCCTGGAGTTGCTCGTTCATTTTCCTTAAGGTCAAATTAGCTTCCCGTAGATTAAAAAAACAAACATGGCTTTTTCCTCCTACACTTGACATTTTGCAGTTAGGGGGCACGTTACATTTCAGGAAAAATATTTTCTCAGACCTTCTTCCCTGAGCTTCAAAACAACCCCAGGAGAAAAGTTGTAAAGTATTTTTATTTCTATCCTCAGTTTATAAATGAGGTAATTGATGCCTAATAGGATTAATTTCTTGACACAGCCAGATATTTTCTAGGCCAAGTTCTCTGCCTTCAAATCCCCTTCTCTCTCTTCTCGATTTCAGTACAAGGCAACCCAAAAAGTGCTCTGATGGTCAGGCACCCTTGTCCCAGATGTGGCCTATATTGGGTGCTTGGCTTTTATTAACCAGATAATTTAAGGAAGCAATTTGGTAAGGTGCTGTGCATTTCATATTGGGCCCTATATAATGAGCACACTTCTTTGTATTCCCCTTGATTTCATTTGGATCATATCACTTTAAATACATTAAGCCAACTTTCCTGACCCCCTTTATCTGTGGGAAGTAGCCAGGATGAATCACCAAACTTCTGATAATGCTAATGAATGGTAGTTACCTTGGTATATTGAATACAATCAGAAACTAGTCTCAGTATTCAAGTCATGTGCCATTTCGTGCACTGTTCTAAATATCAAAATAAATAAGTATTGTCCGGCTCTCATGATGACAGTGTTCTTTGGCTGCCTATAGAAGGGTGCTTGGAATCTCTGGGGTCCCATCAGAAAGATGCACGAGGCCCCACTGCTGGCTTTCCTGTCCGTGTTCTGGGCATCAGTGATGAAAGTTTGGGTTTATACACAGACAGTCTTGGTTTCACAACAGCATGGATGAAGCTGCAGAGAAGGGAAATGGTCTTCCCTGAAAAATAAGAACGTGCATAAGATGAGGTGAGAAAGGATAAGGATGTATCTTCTGCTATTGTTGCTCATATAGATGTTTTCTATACCCTTAAGGGTACCCAGACACCGTGAGTCCTCCTTTTGTTAAAAGTCATATATGAGTAAAAAATTGTGCTTTCAAAAGTTGTATTCAGCTCTTGCACTCTCCGTTTTCTTTTGAAGTGATGGATATAGAGATTTTTACGGAGTTTGAATGTTTAACAATAGACAATTTACAGAGTCATTCTTTTTCTTTCTGCGTTACATGAAGAATGGTAGTTTTATTAAATAGCTCCACTTCCTTTTCCAGCGTTCAATCTTTATATTCAGGACCACGTTGACCTAACACTTTTAGATGGAGAAGAAATGAGCATCTGATCACATTGCTGGTCTTACAGCATAGGTAGCATTTTTTCCCCCCTGAGGTAACATGCAATAAATTAAAATGCCATAACAAATATCTGAGAATCTCAATGTAAAATATGATTACAGAATACATCAAGACCGTTTTTGTTAAGCTGAAAGTCTTTGCTGAAAGAATTTAATTGCTAAAATTTAATTTCTGATTCTATATGTAGAAAATCAATATACTTCAATAAATAAATGATTGCCTGATACGTGCACTGAATTGCTTTCCTTCTTTGTAAATGTTTTTCTTATTGAGTGGTAATTATTTCCTTATTAGTTCTGTCCCTTTCACCTCAAATGTCTCATCTGGTATTTTTCTTCCTTGTACAGGTCTTTTTTATTGTAAGCATTTAAGAACTATCTGTTGAAGTAGGACTATTTGTGATTAACTGTTGGATGTGAATGCATGCTAGTACTTAAGATATAAAGGTTTAGTCTGACATTTGGTATATCATTTTAAGTAATGGTTACCAGTAGTTTCTGTGGCAGGAAAACTACCACTTCATTCCTTGGAAGCCATTATTTCTTTATTGTCAATTTGTCAGTTTTTCAATTTATTAAGCCATTGGGATTATGAGACAAGTTTGTTGGAGAACAAAAGATCACAGGATAGAGCTTGGGGTGGTAGAGGCCGCATAGCCAGAAACAAGAACTGAATCCAGAGAAGGAGAGGGACAAAAACAAGCAAAAGTTAAAGGAGACGTGGCCAACTCTATGAGTGCTCAGAAAGACTCCCTCACTTTACTCTTACAAAAGCCAGGGCATTGATGTTTACATCAAAAATATATATACATGGCTCGGCACCTGTGGCTCAAGTGGCTAAGGCACCAGCCACATACACCTAAGGTGGCAGGTTTGAATCCAGCCCAGTTCCGCCAAACAACAATGGCAGTTGCAACCAAAAAATGGCTGGGTGTTGTGGCAAGCGCCTGAGGTCCCAGCTACTTGGGAGGCTGAGGCAGGAGACTCGCTTGAGCCCAAGAGTTGGAGGTTGCTGTGAGCTGTAATACCACAGCACTCTACCCAGGGGGATAGCTTGAGGCCCTGTCTCAAAAAAAAAAAAAATATATATATATATATATATGTACATATCAAAACATGAACATGGACACAGCCCAAGTTCCCAGCAAAAGGTGAATGGCAAATAGTACGTGGTAGATGTGAAAATGGAAAATGATTCAGCCACAAAAGGAATGAAATGCTGATAAGATCCTATAATAAGAATGAACCTTGAAATCATTAAGTGAAATCAGACAGACATACAAAGACAAACATTATATGATTCCACTTATATGAGATACCTAGAGTTGGCAAATTCTTAGATTAAAAGAGTAGAACAAAGGTTATCGGGTCCTAGGGCTGAGAGCAGAATAGTTACGTGCTGTTTCCGTGTAGGAAGATGAGTAAGTTCTGGAACTAGATAGTGGTGAGGGTTACACAACACTCTGACTGCCCCAATGCCCTTGAACCATAGACTTTGAAATGGTTAGTATGGTAAATTTTTTTATGTATATTTTAGCACATTATTTTTTTTAAATCCAATTGTAATCTGTTTTACAGACGTTTGGGGACTTGCCCAAGGAAACCTAGATATAGTAGAAACCTATTTCTACTGTACTCTGTGCAACTATTTCAAAACTCAGATTTATTTCAGAGGTTTACTTATTTCCTTCTACAGTTTTCTTTTTTTAAAGCTCACCTTGCTCAGTTGAAACACTGAATTCTCAAATGGTTATTGGATAGCACCTGTAGTGATTCCAGAAGGACAGAAATTAAATTAAAATATTATTTTTTACATAAACAGCTAGCTGAAAGAAGCCATTACAAATAATTCAAAAAGTTGTATTCTGTGTCTACTTTGTATCCAATTATAAAATATGTGGGTTTTTTTTTTCAGTGAACTTAGAGCCATTTGTAACAAATGATTATGTTTTAAATAAATGCCCAAGCCTGAGTTTGATGTGAGTGCAAACCAAGGAGTATCCACCACGTGAGGAGGGATTGAAGGTGAATTTCAGGAGAAAGTGTGCACATACTCAGATTTGAGGAATGTGCAACATTTCGAGAAATGTAGTTATATAGGAAAAGTATTCTAGTTCAAGGAAACAGCACAAGCAAAGCCCAGCATAAATAACCTGTGAGGTGTTGTGAAATGGTACGTACATAGTCCTATCTCCCATTTTTCCCCACTTATCCACATCAGAGAAAAAAAATGAAACCGTAACAATTACTCATTATTTAATACATCTGCTTCCTGCTGTTATCAAAATATTTCCCCTGTGTTTGATTCATAACTATGTTGTATATGTGCCTTTTATTTTCAATGCTCTAGAGTCAATTTTGGAAGCAGAATACTATTTATTAAAAACATATTTAGAAACAATTCCAGTTTGTATTGAATCTGTCGCTAGCTGTCAGCTGGGCTAAGCGGTCTCATATATAGTAAAAACAGTATTTGTGAGATTGCGTAAGAATTTCTGTTAGAATGACAGCTGCCGATCTTTTGTCTAGTATCATGGTCGTCTTAATTTCTTTGGAAATCATGATTCCTGTTTTTGACAGTAAACCTTTACTACCCAGTCTTTCATAAGCTAATTTTTGTTTGTTTGTTTGTTTGTTTTTTGTTTTTTAGAGACAGAGTCTTACTTTGTCACCCTCAGTAGAGTGCTGTGGCATCACAGCTCACAGCAACCTCCAGCTCTTGGGCTTAGGTGATTCTCTTGCCTCAGCCTCCCAAGGTGCTGGGAAGCTAATGTTTTACTGTTCATAGGATAGACTCACACACCATGATTCTATAAAACTGGGGGGCATCTGCTCTTATAAGAATCTATATTATTTGTCAAGATTCTCTGAAACTAATTTGGTTTTCAGCTGCTTTTCTGTGGGCTTGGGAGAAATGTGATTGAAAAATGCATATACGAAAGACTCTTTCCAACCCTTCCAATGCATCCACTTTAATAATCTGAAGTAGCTTTCTACTAGTTTACTGTATTATCAACTATACCTGTGATGATTTTTTATGATCACAAAAGAGGCTACTAAAAAACCCCATGAGCACTTAGGTAACATGCATCTCTAACATTGTTGGGTTTGGTGGTTAGTTTCATTTTTCAGCAATAGCTTCTCCTCAGATTTACTTTGCAGTTCATTATTTAAAGTTTGAGGTCCTCTAAACTTGGTTATGTGTCTTTGAAATAGGACCTTAGTTTCTACTCAACGTTTAACATTGACAGATGTCGATACACTCAGAAATGACTCTTATCTCAGTCTTGCATGTTTGTGAAACTTCATATATTTATTTTCTCTGCTTAGCATCCTTATGAGTCTCTAAGTTTGTCACTGATGAAGTTAGAGCTTAGAAACATCACGTGACATGCCCACATATTAATAGAAATTTTAAATAATACCAACCTAATAACACAGCCTCAACTATTTGTTCCTTAGCTCTTTCCTGGCTATTTGTCTCAGACATGACTGTGCTGAAAATATTGCTGTTACTGACTTTTTCTTAATAGCACACATAGGTGCCTAGGACTAGAAAACTTAGCATTTATTTTCTTTGATACTGAAACATTTGTACTGATTAGTTGTAGGAGTGTTATTGGTGTTTGGACTTTACTTAATATTTTAGAAAAATTGGGCTTTCTTTTTTTTAAACTCACTGCAGCCAATGCAAACTATTGGTAAGAATAAGATTTTTGTCTGGAGTAATGATTTGTTTTGGTACAGAATGAAGCTGAAGTGACTTCTTATGTAGATATGGACATGTAATCGTATTAGGTAATAAAGTCAGATAAGGCTAAATTTTTGGTAAGTAACTGCTGTGGGTGGTAGTTAAATTCAAAAGACCAATGTGGGTTCAAAGGGATAGAAGGCTGTTTACTATTAATAAACTGGTACTTAGAATGGCCAGGACCATGGACAGCGCCCCAGCAGCCAGGAGGTTCTGACACTGAGCAAGATGGGATTATGTATTCTGAAATCTACTCACTTACTTGGTTTTTCTGGATTTCTACTAATATTTTCTTATTCTAGGTTTTATTTTCCTTTTTAAATGGTTCACCTGCCTCCTATAAGATGAGGAAACCGGCTTGGTGCCCATAGCACAGTGGTTATGGTGCCGGTCACATACTCTGAAGGTGGCAGATTCGAACCAGGCACAGGCTTGCTAAACTGCAACAAAAAGATAGCTGGGCATTGTGGTGGGCATCTGTAGTTCTAGCTACTTGGGAGGCTGAGGCAAAAGATTCCCTTAAGCCTAAGAGTTTGAGGTTGCTGTGAGCTGTGATGCTACAGCACTCTACCAAGGGTCACATAGTGAGACTCTGTCTCAACAGAAAAAAAGAAAAAAAGATGAGGAAACCATACTCATCATCCTGGGAACATCCTTTCTACTTTAAGATCACACGACCTTCTACAATGGCCTGAGAGAGAACACATGTCTTTAGGAAGCCATAGGGAGGAGCAGGGAGAGTTTCATTCTCTATGTTAAACTTATACATTTCTGATGTTCTCCCTTTTTTTAACCTGAAGGAAGATCTAAGTCTGGGATTATAGCCAATCTTTCCACTGTGAAATTTAAATTCTTACAGTTTTGGTGTAGTGGTTAGTTTAGTTTTTCGCATCTGGAGCAATGTTCTTTTGTTTCTTTCTTTGTTTCCTTTTTATAATCATCCTCCCAATTAATTTCTTTTATTCACTGAATTTAGTCTTGGTTTTTTAATTTTCTTGGACCAGTCCCCACTATGTTGGAGTACCTAAAACTGTGCTTTTTTAAAAAAAAAAAAAGTACATTTCTTCTCTTTGGCCTTTTTTAATCCACCTGCTTTAGCGATAACTGTGCAGAAAAATTTTCTCTAAGGTATCCCCCTATCATTTCTCTTTCTTTACCAAAGTAAGAATAATTATACAGGATTTTAAAGTATAATAGGATTTTAAATCCCAAATCTCCCCCTTTTCAATAAGAAACCAAATAATTTCCTTCTTGTAGTCCCAGGTAAAAAAAAAAATGAAATACCTTATTTGACCTTCTGCCTCCTGTCTCTTCCCCAAATTCAACAGCTGCATTTAGCTACTGGTCTAAAGGATTTGGTCTTGGTGCAGAAACGTTACCTCCCTAGAGAACTGTTATGCAGCAACTTTTGAGGAATTGATTATAACCATAGTGACTACAACAGCAAGCCCCTTTTTCTTTTCTGGCCTAGACATAGTTTTCAAAATTCTCTCTAGGCCCCTCTGTATTTATAGGAAGAAACTCTGGCTGCTTCTGTAGACGTAAAGACTTGTTAACGTTTTTCTCTCTTACCATATTCTGGATAAACCTGTTTGGCACAAATCTAGTGGCAGAGTTTTCAGATGTGATGACTTCTTGTTTTTTCATGAAACATCTTTTAAACTGAAGCTGCTATAACAAATGAAACATTTATTCATTCACTTATATTTCTGTGTCTTTTTCTGTCAGAATGTGTATTTCTTGATTTTATTCATGTAAGATCAATAACTTAGTCGCTGTACTTCATGGGGTCTGGAAGTTGCCATGGACAACATTATTATTATATTTTGACCTTTAAATGGGTTTAAAGGCTATGTTATATGCAGTGATATACAAAAAATTAATATTTCTTGGTAGTCACAGTAACAGAAAAAAAATTCATGTTTTAGTGAGCAAAAGCAAAATGTCTTGACAAATTTTAGATACGAGGACTTTAGAAGTTTTACCTTTAGAGAGGAAGGAACTAATATATATTTTAATATCTACTGTATTCAGGTTAACTTATACACAACGGTTAATGACATCTCTGAAAATTAAAGATCATATTTAAAATTCTTATTCTTAATTACTATTGTTATTTATATAAAATGCTGAAATTTCACCTTTGGGTTTCCCTTATAGAAATTAAGCAGTGTGTTTAAGTTTCCTCAGCTAGTAAATGAGATTGCAATAACGAAAACCTGGGTCAATCTGTAACTAAAATCTAATGATTTTTCAAAAGTTTACTGTATTTCTCCTGCCTATGGAATAGGATGTATCCTGAGATTATGATTTCTGTGTTCCAAGTTAGCTAAATGTGCCATACATTTGAAGTTATATACCAGATTTATTTCTCATAACTAAAGATAGTGCAACTTCAGTCCAATGCATATAACAATATTTGAGATGATTTAAATAAGTTACTATTTGTTCGATGAGTGTTATATCACAAACAGAATATTTGAATTGGCATGAATCATAAATTGTTATTATCATACATTTGTTTAATTACAGTAAAGTTGACAATGAGATGAGGCAATATTATCCTTGTATCCTCCACCAACCATCCTAGCATTCTGGGAGACTGAGGCAGATGGAGTGCTAGAGCTCAGGAGTTCAAGACAAGAGAAAGACCCATTTTAGTACATATTGTTTAAATAAACTTAATTGTTTTATTGTCTACTCTGTGCAGATTGCTAGTAAACTGAGGTACACATGGAAAAATTTAGCGTATTGTGTTAAATATTTACATAAGCTTTTATTTTCTTAAAACTCTCCTATCACCGCCATTGTAATATCCATAGATGTTTTGGCATGCCTGATATAATTTGACATCATTTATGGACGAGAAATAGCAACACACCTGGTTTTCCAATTCTTTCTCCCTTTTGCTCTCTTTTCATTAATATCTTTGAAATTTAAAAATGCTACATTTCCTGCTAAGGACTCCATAAATTGTACCCAGATTTCTTTTCCTTACTGCACTGTGTTGCCCTTGATTTACATAGACCATACCCTGAAATGCAATGTGAGGAAGTGAACAGAACTCATAGGCTCGAGCTCATAGATTGGCTTTGTGAGACATTTATCTGTCTGAGAAACTGGTTTTCTGAAAATAAGGCTTTCCTTGTAGTTCATTCCTATCACAAATATATTTCCCTGTATAGCTTATGACGTGTTATTCAAAAGTTTCATATCTCTTTCCCCCCAAAAAAAAATATTTTAAAACTGTGCTCCAACATGAACACAAATTGAAAAGCGGCAATTGAAGTTGATACTTGTATCCTACACCAACCGTAGAAAGTGGCAGTGTTCATGAAATTCATTGCTTTTGCAAGACTACATAAGCCAAGGCTGCCTGATGTGATTAAGCTGAGTTTTACATGATTGTTGGCCTTGTGCCAGAGGCAGCCTTCAGAGGAAAAAATTGAGTTGTGTTACTGTCACCACAGAGCCTTACTGAAAACATGGCAACATCAGCACCTTCATGCACCACTCGCAGACAAAAGTGGGCAATGACCTTACTTAATTAAGCTTAGGTTGGCTTTATTCCTCTCACCTAACACTTGACAATTTCCAAGATTAGCCTTAGAAACATTCTCCCACCTTGTCACTCTCACTGGGCCTTGACCAAAATCTTGATTCTTCTCTATTACTTGGTAGTGCAATAATAAGAAAAATGTCCACCCCTCTGCTCTGGAAAGTGAAGAAAATTCATCTTTGAACTTGTAAGCGGGAATTTCCTCTTGAGAATGAAGTTCTTTAATCAATGCTCATAAATAGTGCACATTTTAGTTACTGGATTCTACCATGTAGAATGTGCACTTACATTTTTTGGCTCAGACTTTCAGAAAAAGACTTTTGTTTTAATTTTTTAATTCAAATTTGTATTTGTTTATGTTTGGGTCTTGTTTTGGTATTATAAAGGGATTTTAGTATTTATTTTTTGACATATTATGCTATCAGAAATTTTATATAACAAATAATTACAAAACACAAGAACAGATATAAAGTCTGAGAAATTTTATGCACAGTAACAGTACTACCCATGTGTAATATACATCCTTATTTTTTCCCTTAAGAATGTGGGCAAAAAGTCCCCATTACACACATGCACATTCTATCATATTACAAATTCAGTGGACTCTTGACTAAAATTATAACTACACTCTTAATTAGAAGCTAGTAAAATATAGGAGGGAATATAGCTGACCAGAGACATTGGTTGCTAGATTGTCCTGGAAAAAAGGAAAATGTTTAAATAAATAAAAACATAGATCAGGTGTAATTCTCAGGGAAATGTACAAAAATTTACTGCAGATTCGATCAGAATAGATCTCAACCAAACTGGAAATACTGAACTAGAGATAAAGAATTCCAAACATGGATTGTAAGGAGCCCTAATAATAGCCTAGAGAAGTGAAAAACTAATCCAGAGAAACCAGAAAAACAATTCAGGAAATGAATGAAAAATTGACTGAAATGGTAGATGTACTAAAAAAAAGCAACGACGACAAAGTGGAACTTTTGGAACTGAAAAATTGTCTTTTGGAAATACAAAATACAGTGTAAAGTTTAGAATGCATTAGACCAAGCAGAAGAAAGAATTTCGGAGCTTAAAAGCAATTCTTTTGAATTAACCCAGGCACTCAAAAATAGGGAACTAGAATTAAGAGTAACAACAAAGTTTATGAGAAATATGAGATGATGTAAGATAGGTGAGTATAAGAATCATAGGCATCCCTGATAGTGAAGAACAAAGAGCAAAGGGCCTAGAAAAAAACCTATTTTTCGGGAATAATTGAGGAAAAACTTCCACAGACTTGCTAGAGATTTAGATATCCAGATACAAGAGGCTCAATGAACACTGGGGAGATTCTTAGCAAAGAGGGCATCCCGTCACTAAGGCGTGGAGTCATGACGTGGCCACACTCCATGTGACAGAAGAACTACAGTCTGTGAAGTGGAGACATCAAGTAACTTACAAAGGAAGCTGGTGGGACTAACAACAGACTTCCTTACCCCACTGATAGAACTAGACAGATCATGGAGGCAGATCACCAAAGAAACACTGGACTTAAATGGGGCTCTAGAACAAATGGACCTGACAGACAGTTATAAAACATTCCACCCCCATACATTCTTATGGGTACAAGTGACATTTTCCAAGATAGATCACATGTGAGGCCACAAATCAAGTGCCTGCAAATTGGGAAAACTCCAAGGGACACCAATTTCAGTAAACAGTGCTGGGAACGTTGGATAGCCACATGCAGAAGAATGAAACAGGATCCCTGTGTGTCCCCGTATTTATATATTGACTAAAGGTGGATTAAAGGTGTCAATGTAAGGCCGGAAGCCATAAAAATTCTGGAAGAAAAGGTGGGAAGACCTCTTCTAGACATCAGCTTCAGCTAACAAGTTGTGAGTAAAACCCAAACAAATACAGCAACCACAATTATAAATAAATGTGATTTAATTAAACGAAGATGTTTCTGTGCAGCCAGAGAAACAATCAGCAGTGCAAATAGCCAGCCTACAGAATGGGGGAAAATGTTTGTAAACTGTGCATTCAACAAAGGGCTAATATCCAGAATCTACAAAAAAACCCAAACAGATCAGCGCAAAGAGCAAACAAACGAAAACAAGTAACCCTTTTAAAAAGTGGGTAAAATACATGAACAGAGTTTTTGGAGAGGAAGATAGATGACCAGCCAATATGGAACATGCTCACCATCACTAATTATCATGGAAATGCAAATTAAAACCATATGTAGATGCCATCTTATCCCTATCAGAGTGGCCATTATTAAAAACCCAATAAAAAATAAAATAAAGTCAATGAATAGTAGGTGTCGGTGTGATTGTAATGAAAAAGATATGCTTCTATATTGTTGGTGGGACTGCAAATTTGTACACTCTCTATTAAAAACAGCATGAAGAGTCCTCAAAAAAACTGAAAGTAAATCTCTCATTCAATCTAGCAATCCCACTCCTGGGTCTCTTACCCATAGGAAAAGAAGTCATTATATCAAAAAGATATACCTGCACCCAAATGTCAAAAACAATTCACAATTAGAAAGATAGGAAATCAACCTAAATGCCCATCAGTGTGTTAAATAATAAAGAGTGTTACTTATCCATTAAAAGGAATTAAAAATGTCATTTGCAGCAACTTGAATAGAACCAGAAAACAGTATGCTAAGTGAAGTGTCATATGAATGGAAAGATAAAAACCACATGTTCTTACTAATTAGTGTCTGTTAAACAGTGTATTACACAAGGTCATAAAGGGATATAAAGAACATAGGAAACTAAGATAGAAGAAGGTGCGAGGGGCAAAGGGATAAATACTGACCTATGGTGACTGTTCCGGAGAGGGGTACACCAAACATCCTACTTCAGCATTGTACAATTCACACCCCCTTAATATTTTGAAATAAAGATTACTTTTTAAAAGATTCTCATAGAAATGAGTCCTTAATAAATAAAAATTTCCAAATATTAAGAATTAAAATTTGTGAGATATTTCTGAAGCCTTCAATTTTTTTTTTTTTTTTTATGAAAAACACACTTTCTGAAACCATTTTAAAGTATATTAGGTTTGCTACCGGAGTGAGAAATTGATTTACTTGCATTTTAAAATTATTTCTCAGGTTGACAACATTAGGTACAATATAAATTTCCAGCACTATCCCCTATAATTTTTTTTTTATTTTTAACATCATATAATAAGCACTTTGAATTCATTTTTAAACTAATGAAGTAGAGAATTTACATAAACTTGGAAAACATGGATATAGCCAAATATTAGAAATGTTAAATATTATAATTCAGGTATTATTTATTTTCAACATGTACTTTTAGGAATAAAGATTTATTTTAGACACTAAGAAATGACTTCTGAGTGAGTTTTCTTTCAAAATATGTATCACATACTATCTCTTAGATTACTTAAAAGTATCCTGAAATATTTCTGCTCAAAAATGCAAAATATTTTAATATGAGAAATAGACATTAAATGTACTCAAATTCATTTCATTTTAGTAGCTACTTCATGCTTTATAAAATCTAGTAACAATGGTGAGCTCAAAGACCTGACGGTGGTGACCGTGACGTGGCTGATGTTACCTGGTGTTCTTGTTTTCATTTCCATTTGTTCCCGGAAGACTTTGAACCTATTTTGCACCCATTTTTGTTCAAAAGGTCAATCAGGAAATAACAGAGATGATAAGGAAAGCTTGCCTAAATATGAAGATTTTAAATGAAAAAATAACTCTAGAAAATGTCTCCATTCAATTGAGTGTGGAGTGTTTGCAAATCTAAAAAATGCTAGTGCCATATAGAAAGACTTTTGATATTTTTCCTTTGAAAAATATATTCAGATACATGGAAATATGTGTTTTTAGGTTTGAGATAAAAGTCTCCCTGAACACAGTGTAATGAGATTATAATCCAGGAAAATGTTACCTTTTTATGCTTATGATCTCTGTATGGCTTTTCAACGGATGGATTTGAGTAAATGGGCCTAACAAGGCAGAAAGCATCATTTTCACCTGATATAAATTTCTTCTTTTCAGTCTCACAAACTTTGAATAGTTAGTTAGTTTTGCTGTTGCTTAACAGAAGTGAAGATGAATATTTAAGAAAAGCCGTTAAGAAGATCCACGTAATAAAGATCTAATGACATTTAGCAATCTCATCAATCTTACTTTACCCACTATTTGGAGCATTTTCATACCCCCTTTTTTATTTCATTTATCTTTAGCAATAGCTATGTGAGATTTACAGTAACCATTTATCTTTCTCTTCCTTCTTTCATTCCTTCGAAAACAAGTTTTATCACTATGTTTATTCTTACGTTGGTTGCCTTCTTAACTTTAAATAATATGTTTGAAGTTATCAGCTCGGCGCCTGTGGCTCAAGTGGCTAAGGCGCCAGCCACATACACCTAAGGTGGTGGGTTCGAATCCCCAGCCTGGGCCCGCCAAACAACAATCATGGCTGCGACCAAAAAATGGCCAGGCGTTGTGGCGGGCGCCTGTGGTCCCAGCTACTTGGGAGGCTGAGGCAGGAGACTTGCTTGAGCCCAGGAGCTGGCGGTTGCTGTGAGCGTGATGCCATGGCACTCTACCCAGGGGGATAGCTTGAGGCTCCGTATCAAAAAAAAAAAAAAAAAATGTACAAGGTAGATTCCTTTAGCGATGTTAATGTTCAGACTCTTCTTATGAATTGTAGATAGGTGAATGCTTAGGTGGAATTCAGTAGCTCAAATACTGAGTAAGTTTTTTATTTATTTGTAATGTGTTTTCTTAAAATTTCGGATTAATAAGAGGGTATATACAATCAGGCCACACTGCCTGCATTAGTAAGGCAAAGGCTTACGTTGTAGGTATATTCACACAGAAATGTACCAGCCACCCGCACAGTGTTCTGCTGGGGAGGAACCTGCAATAAAAAGAAACATAAGCTTGGGCACATGGTGGTGGAACTGTAAACACTGAAGACAGAGAGAAAATCTTAAAAGCAGCCAACAAGAAAGTACACATCATCTACAAGGGAATGACATTTTTAAAATCTTTTAGATATTGCAGTGAACACACGGAATGGCAGTTTCAACACAGGTGACCCTCCAGCAGTAATAGAGGAAAACAGGGCCATTGAAATGGTGTCTTGACTGAGTTTGAGCTAAGCCATTCTCCCCGAGAGACCCTGGGATACATTGGCCCATGAGGGATGAGGAAGGTCACCACTGAGGACCCCTGATCCCTGATGTCCTAACAAGCAAGTAGAAGGCACTCACGTAAAGAAGGCAGCAAGGCAGCTAGCTGCCACTGGGACTTCAACAGCAGTGGATCTGTTGTGAGCAAACTGTGTCCTGGACACAGATGAAATATCCCCTCAGATTTCTGGGATGTAATGTGGGAAACTTGTGGGGAGGAGATGATGTGGTCCTCCATGTGAAAAATAATGAGTTACTGATATTTAGGCATTCATGAGGTTTCATCTGTACTTGCAGCCTAATTGGGACTGGACTTACTCACTTTTAAGCTCTACTAACTGACCACTAACTCTAAATTTTGTTAACAAAAATAAAACAAAACAAAACAATTACTGAGTAACCTATACTGAACCAAAGTTTTATTCTCAAGCAGCCTAAAATTAATGGAATACATATGTACAATCATTTTTTTTTTAAGATAGGGTTTCACTCTGTCACCCTGGGTAGGGTGCAGTGGCATCAGCCTAGCTCACAGCAACCTCACACTCCTGGGCTTAAGCGATCCTACCTCAGCCTTCTGCGTAGCTGGGACTACAGGTGCCCACCACCACATGCAACTAATTTTTTCTATTTTAGTAAAGACCTGTTCTCATTCTTGTTCAGGCTGGTCTGGGACTCAGGTGATCTACTCACCTTGGCCTCCCAGAGTGCTGGGATTGCAGGAGTGAGCCACCATGCCCAGCTGTTGTGCAATAAGGTTTTAAAGCAAGCAATCCAAACCATTTATTTCTATCTCTTCTCTCCCTTGAGATAAGTTGATGTCATCTTTCTGGTACATGTATTTGCTGAAACCCCTATGATGGCTCCTTTTTAGGCTGTTTCTTGCCTACACCTGACTCTTTCTCCCAGGCTCCTATTGTCATCCCTGTAAACAGCACTCTCTCTACTGAGCCATGGCTTTCCCAACAGGAAGGAGTTTCCTTTGAAAAAGTGTTTCTTCCAAGTCTGACAGAGGCCAGGACTTCACCCATTATTGATGCTTTGAGTGTGAGGGTTGTGCCCTTTATTATAAATAAAAAAACAGCTAGAGATGGGGGCACAAAGTGACTGGAGTGGTTGAATCTAATCATAACTTTGAACTCACTGGAGTGTCCTGCACTGCACTGCTTAATTGGATGGTCAAAACTTGGTCACCTGACATCACGGAGACAGTATCTCCTGAATAAACCACATCCCACGGAAGAGACTTTGTACATCTGCCATCTGGAGTGACCCCAGCCCAGGTTGGAAATGAAGCAGGTCAAAACTCTTGTGCTGATCGGTAGGGGGATGGTGCCTGTGAATAGCCACTGCCCTCCAGCCTGGGTGACAGTGAGACCCTGTCTTGAATATGACAGAGTTTCAGAAGGTACAAAGTATGAGATGATCAATGATGGGGTCCCTGGAGTTTCTCTCCCCCAGAGTCTTCCACCCTGATGCTCCAGCAACCCTGTCAACTGCAGTTGGCCCCGTCTCCTGTGCCGGTGCCCTCAGAGGTCCCAGCCTGTGGATTTCTGCCCCAGAGAGTTGGGGCTCTCTGTACTTGCTGTCGTTCCCCCCGTTTGGGGGGGCAGTGGTTTTCCCTGTGATCTCACTTCTCTTATGGATCTAAGAGGACATGTTGGTTTTTAGTTGGTCTGGCTTTTAAAATGTTTTTCCGCAATTCTCTTTCTAGGAATTAGTCTAATGGTAAGAGGTATGTGTGTGTTCAAAGCTTCTGTCACAGAGAAATGATAGGGTTGACCTAAATGTGCCTGTAAAGGAGACTGTGTAATGGAGTAGCAGTGCAGTCATCCGGGGGGGTTCTCTGAAGCAGCAGTTCTCAGTTGGAGGTGACGTGGCTGTTGCAGAGGACATCTGTAGCTGTCACAGCTAGGGCACCAGACTGCCACTCTAGCAGGTAGAGCCCAGGACACTGCTAATTGTCCTAAACTTAAAATTTCTGGCCCCGTCAAGATGCATCTCCTTAGTTGCCATCACCTTGAAATGGCTCAATGTGGGTGGCACTCAACATTCCCCTGTATTTCCGGTGATCTTTGGGTGACTGGCAGCACCCAAATCTCCTGTCCTGCTCTCTGCCTCACGTCTCTCTCCCTCAGTTCATCTGGGGGCTGGAGGACACATTGCTGGCCGGCAGAGCTTCCCACCTCCAGGGGTCACTTCTGCTCCTCCCACCTGCCCCCGTCACTTGGCCTGGGTCCCACGGGCTCCCTGAGCTCTGCTGCGTGTCCGCCTTCTCTTCTGTGTCCATCTGATTATGTTCAGATGGTCATAGATAGAGACCAGCCACCTCTCCTGGGCAGTTCCTTCCTTCTTTTTCCTCCTGAAGCGTCACTTAACACCCTTCACTGGGGTTCCTTCGGCGTTACCTCTGTCCTCTTGGGGACAAGGTGGTCTCGAGTCAAGTACAGTTTTCCTTCTATTTCCTCCCTGGCAGTGGCTCCCCTCTGACAGGTGCTTCCCTTAGCTCTCAAGGGCTGCTGAGTATGCAGTTGGCACACAGTGACACAGGCTAACGTCACTGCCCCGTTTCTGAGGTGGCCACCTTGGACAGGTCTCGCAGCTCCCTGGAGCCTCATTCTTGCCCACAGACTCAAGTTGCCTGTTTCCTATGGGGCTCTGTCGAGGACAGCAGGCACATGGGAAGGATTGTCACACTCACACACTCAGGAGATGAACAGGGTGCCCTCCTGCCCCACTGGGCCTGCCAGCTTGATTCTGGAGGCTTCTCACAGTCTGGAGAGGCTTGGCAGGCTGTGGGCTCATGTGCAACTCTGGGGAGCTGCTCACCAGCCTATCCTTGACATTCAGGTGTTTTTCTTTCCAAAAAAAGCCTTCTTGGTTTGCCTTCTCTGCAAGCTTCATTTGTCTCAGTTAATGGATTTCCAATCCTGGCTGCCCCGAGGGGTCCCTCTGGGACCCCTTTAAACCTGGTATGCTCTGCGCGGTGGTGAGCTGCCCTGACAGGGACTGCCCAGCGTGGTCAGCCAGCGTGATACTCTGCAGGAGAGAGTAGGGGACAGAATGAGCTGTGGTGGCCCCTGCCGTCAATGTACATAGAAGAAGCCTCTGCTGTGTGTCCCCTCACCACCCTGTCCCAGCCCAGGTACAGATCTGGACCCCAGGCAGCCATCAGGGCTGTGTCCCAGACACTGTTCCCACCTCCTCTGTGCCCCATCCTCCACCTTCTGACCGATGCCTGGTCTCACCAACACTCGCTGTGTCCTCACCATCATGGTGCAGCAGGGAGCACCTCGGATTGTTGGCAAGTGTGAGTTCCAGTCTTGCCCGGCGATTTCTCTCTGAATCTCTTTTCTCGTGTGCAGTACAGGATAATGATGAACCTCCCTCGTCCTTGCTGAGCCAAGTCAGTTAAGTGGCAGGGACACATCCAAACACCCCAAAGGCCTCCAGGTTCCCTAACCTCAGCACCCTAAGCTCCTCTTGAAGTCAGACCCCAAAGTGAGGTTGCCCTGCCTGGAGGGACAGAGCCTGGGAAGCTGGGAATAAAGGCTCAGTGTGTGACACAATCTCTGAATTATTTTAGCCATAGATTGTTTGGATCTGCCCCACCTAAAGATCAAGTTTGTGACAAAAGTCTCGTTCCTCCAAAGTGTGGTCACCCACTGGAAGAGGTGAAGGGAGTGCACAGCACTGCTGGGGGTGGCTGTGGAGGAGGAAGGCCTGGAGGATGGGGACCCTTGGAACCCAGTGCTGGCTTTGGTGGGAGGTACTCCTGGCCACAGGGGACAGGGGCATTGCTCTGCTCTGGTGAGGGAACCAATTCCACACCAAGAGCCAGAGCATAGCAAGGCTGCTCAGGAGAAAAGATCACAGCTCAGGACGCACACTGGACACATGCAGATATTTCCCTGACCGCCTTGCACAGGGCTCCTGCCTCCACAGGGTGACAGCAGGGGTGGCCTGACCATAACAAGAGTGCAGCAAGGCACTGCCTACAGGGGCAGGCACCAGCCCTGACTCGGCAGATGTGGCTGACACAACCAGGTCTCCCTGTGTGACAGCTGCCTGTCAGCTACTAGGATCACACTGGTGGTCTTGACCACAGGACCTTAGCCTGCACTTCAGAGTGAGCCCCAGAGAGCCCTGCATTCGTAATTCTGTTTTAGAGAAGGAGTATGTTAAAAAATTAATTAGTAAACATACGAATAATAATATTTTAAAACATGGTTTTTACCTTAAAAATAGTTCAGTTTTCACCTAGTAAAGGAAACCCTTCTGTATAGCTATTGCCCTCGTGGAAGTGATCTTTAGACCCAGTTTTCATGTACTTCTCATTTATATTTTTAAAAGAAAATTCAAACCATGTAAGTATGAATCTGAGCCCATGGCCATAGGTGTCAATTCTTGAGAGCTGGTTGCTGTGACAACTCAAAGATTGACTAGAGGCTGGGTGAGCTGGTGGCCCCAGCTTGGGGGCTGCCACAGGAGAGGCTTCTGTGGACAGGACAGTGGCACCTGCAGGTCCAATTCCTGCATCTGTCCTCACATGCATGCCTCTCATCTTGCTGAGGTTAGTGTTTGAGCCACCGCCTCTGTATTGTGGGTTTTTATCCTCGGGAATGGAGAACAGCTCATTTAATCACAGACAACTGCCCTTCCGCACCCCCAGCTCTGACCTGATACTGCCCACGTGCTCCCTTCTTGGTCCTGAACTTGACCAGCCTCCCTGTCCAGAGGCTCCACGACACCCACTGAGCGGTCACAGCTGCATGGCCCTCAGGCCTGTTGACTTTCGACCTTCTCTTCCGACTTTGGTTTTTTCCCTCTGTGTTCTCTTCCCTTGGAGTCTCCTGGGTTGTTAGAGTCGTCTTTCTCTGTTAAGCTGATGGACATTGTGGCTCAGCTTCCTCCCTTCACCCTCACCCTGGTGGCCCAGAGTCATCCAAGAGAGGGAGCCCAGACTGCCCTCATCAAAGGACAAAACCCCAGGCGTGGCACTGTGACCAAGGTAGCAAATCAGATAGGGGCATTAGTATCATCATCATTATTATTATTATTTAAGACAGAGTCTCACTGTGTTGCCCTGAGTAGAGTGCTGTGGTATCACAGCTCACAGCAACCTCCAACTCTTGGGCTTGGGCGATTCTCTTGCCTCAGCCTCCCAAGTAGCTGGGACTACAGGCACCTGCCACAACGTCCAGCTGTTTTTTGGTTGTAGTTGTCAGTGTTTGGCAGGCCTGGGCTGGGTTTGAACCTGCCAGCTCCGGTGTATGTGGCTGGTGCCCCAGCCACTGAGCTGTAGGCACCGAGCTAGATAGGGGCATTATTGAGATTTCAGTAATGCCTCTGTAGCCAAATTGTGACTGACCAAAGGCACCTCCATTACTACACATACCAAAGAGGAAAACAAAAGTTTTAAGGTGCGGGGATGGTTGGCAGGGATTCAGCAAGGTCACAGAGCCATTTCACACCCGAGTGACAGAGAGTGGCTCAAAGTCGTTTTCAGCTTTGATCACTGGTGTTTAGAAATTGCAACATGTCAAGTTGCTCTTCTGACAAACAGGTTGGAAACTTGCTGACAAAAAATGCATAGGACGGACTGGAAGAACAAAGTCTCCTTGACGCATTTAAAACACTCCTACAGACATACATTGTAAGCGTCTGAATTAAAAAACATCTTGAGGATAGATAATCTGTTTTCCACTTAGACATTCAGGTGTCACCATTCTGGGTATAATAGGCTGTCAGGAATGTCAGGTATGGTTCTTTGCCCTTGAAAACTTTATTTTCACAAAATAAATAAAAAACACGCTACTTCAGTGTAGTTCTTACATAGATGGCAGATGCTGCCTTATAAGCCCCCTTTTTATTAGAATGCTCCTTCTCTCCAGTCTTTCTTGGTTTTCTTCAGACTTGCCATTCAGTTAGATTATTGGGTAAAGTGAAAAGACAGAATTTTTTTCAATTATTAAAAAAATTCAGTCATATCACTTTCAAAGAGTAGAAAAGAAAAGAAGAAAATATACTATCAAAAGTCGTGCCCAGTAAGTGAAGCAAGCCAGAGATGGGAAGACGGCACGATCCCACTGGTGTGTGGAACCTGAGAAGTGGAAATGCAGAGAAAGAGAGAGGTAGGGTGGTGGTTGTCAGGGGCGGAGGCATTGGGCAGAGAGCACAGGGTTTCAGCTGTGCAGGGCAGGTGAGTTCTGGAGACCTACTATCCAGTCTGTGCAGGACGGGTGGGTTCTGGAGACCTGACGTCCAGTCTGTGCAGGATGGGTGCGTTCTGGAGACCTACTGTCCAGTCTGTGCAGGGCGGGTGAGTTCTGGAGACCTACTATCCATTCTGTGCAGGACGGGTGAGTATGGAGACCTGACGTCCAGTCTGTGCGGGACAGGTGGGTTCTGGAGACCTGACGTCCAGTCTGTGCGGGACAGGTGGGTTCTGGAGACCTGACGTCCAGTCTTTGCAGGACGGGTGAGTTGTGGAGACCTGATGACCAGTCTGTGCAGGACGGGTGAGTTCTGGAGACCTCATGTCCAGTCTGTGCAGGGCGGGTGAGTTCTGGAGACCTACTATCCAGTCTGTGCAGGACGGGTGAGTTATGGAGACCTGACATCCAGTCTGTGAGGGATGGGTGGGTTCTGGAGACCTGACGTCCAGTCTGTGCAGGATGGGTGAGTTGTGGAGACCTGATGTCCAGTCTGTGCGGGCCGGGTGGGTTCTGGAGACCTGATGTCCAGTCTGTGTGGGATGGGTGAGTTCTGGAGACCTGATGTCCAGTCTATGCGGGACGGGTGAGTTCTGGAGAGCTGATGTCCATTCTGTGCGGGACGGGTGAGTTCTGGAGACCTGATGTCCAGTCTGTGCGGGACGGGTGAGTTCTGAAGACCTGATGTCCAGTCTGGCAGCTGCAGCTGGTGATGCATTTTGTCTATGGAACTCTTGGAATTCGCTAACAGAGTAGATCTTACGTATTGTCACCATACACAAAGGTGTGTGAGGTGACGGACAGTTTAGTTAGCTTGATTGTGTATACATATAACAAAAGTTCAAGTTGTACCCAGTTTTTATTTGTCACCTACGACTCAACAAAACTGAGAAAGTGCATAAATGAAGTCCCCAGTTAGAAGGTAGTGATTCTTAAAGATGTGTGAGCATGGTACTTTGACTAAATTTATAGCTTCTATTTTCTTTGACGAGACTATATGACCAAAAATAAACTAAAATTCTTAGGTAAAAAAAAAAAAAGTAAAAATAAATACACAAAAGCACAGACCCTGTGTGCACCGTGTGACCATGCTGGGGGTCTCATTGGCATATGGCCCCTTACATTGCTCTTTGCACATTTAGACAAGAAGGCTTTTCTTGTTTCATTTTAATCTAAGAAGAAAAACCTACTTATTATAATCAAACAACAAAGGAAAGCCTCCATCCCAGTGCCAGCATCTCCTCAGTCCACCACCAAGGGCACGCAAGGCTCTTAAGGGCTGGATTCCCGTGGAGACACGTCAGCACACAGCACCTGGGTGGAAACTGTTTGCTATGAATGAGTTGACTGGCAGCACCAAGCAGAATGTCCGACTGCCCTGGTGCTCACAAGAAAAAAGACACACACATTAAATTAGCTTTGAGGACCATGGAGTGACTCCCAAAGAGAAAAGGACAAGTTATTATTGACAGCGAAAGAGCAGTCTCGGTCCCATTCTATTTCTCCTATCCAAACGCAATCTGGGAAAGTCTGCATGAAGTCTTAACCCATACAGCATTCCTGACAGTCAGGCATCTGGGTGAGGAGCTGAACTTCCACCATCCTGAGCAGTGTCCTTCAGTGAGTCAGGCATCTGGGTGAGGGAGCTGTACCTCCACCATCCTGAGCAGTGTCCCCCAGAGAGTCAAGCATCTGGGTGAGGGAGCTGTACCTCCACCATCCTGAGCTGTATCCCCCAGAGAGTCAGGCATCTGGGTGAGGGAGCTGTACCTCCACCATCCTGAGCAACATTCCTCAGAGAGTCAGGCATCTGGGTAAGGGAGCTGTACCTCCACCATCCTGAGGAGTTTTCCTCAGAGTGTCAGGCATCTGGGTGAGGGAGCTGTACTTCCACCATCCTGAGCTGTATCCCTCAGAGAGTCAGGCATCTGGGTGAGGGAGCTGTACCTCCACCATCCTGAGCAACATTCCTCAGAGTGTCAGGCATCTGGGTGAGGGAGCTATACCTCCACAATCCTGAGGAGTTATCCTCAGAGTGTCAGGCATCTGGGTGAGGGACCTGTACCTCCACCATCCTGAGCTGTATCCCTCAGAGAGTCAGACATCTGGGTGAGGGAGCTGTACCTCCACCATCATGAGCAGTGTCCCCCAGAGCGTCAGGCATCTGGGTGAGGGAGCTGTACCTCCACAATCCTGAGCTGTATCCCTCAGAGAATCAGGCATCTGGGTGAGGGAGCTGTACCTCCACCATCCTTACTGTCCAAAGGACACCAGATTGCCCAACCTGCTCAAGCCACCCTCCCTACTGTCATTTGTTAATCATGCTGTCTCTTTTTGAGCCATGAAATATTCAACATTGAAATCAGTAATGTGACAGAAATCCGTGACTAAGGAAAAGGCTTAGCATGATTTACCCCTCTTTGAGGACCTCAAGATCACCCCCAGGTTTGCTAATTTACTAGTAGAACTCATGAGACAAAAGGACAGCTTGTATTCATGGCTTAGTTTTCTTAGAGCAACACAAAAAGAAAAAGATTCAGTATAGTCCATAGTAGTGAACTCTGCCTTCTGCGCCCTATTCTGTCCTGAGCCATGTAGGAACACCTTCCCCATGAAACGAGGGAGTGCCTTCCCCATGGCATGAGGGTAGCACCTCCGCTCAGGGAAGCCAGTTTGAATTGAGGGGTCCAGGACTTTTATGGAGGACTGGTCACGGAGACACACCCTGTTGCATGACCGGTCATAGTGACAGAAATCCGGGCCCCCAACAACATCAGGTGTACATCAGTACTGACATTTATGCTAAGCAATCCTGACAAGTCAGACGCAGCAGGATTCATTGTGCCAGGTGTACCAAAATAAAAAATAAAAAAATCATTAGTCATTGTGATAGGAAACCGCCAGAGAAGGACATCCCAGGGTTTAGCCAAGGTTCAGCCATGGTTTCAGGCTTCCTTGGAGACACACAGACCCAGAGACGCAAGATCGTCTGTCAACTCTCCTTGTGCTGTGTGATCACACTGGGGTGATCACTATACATCAGTCTGCAAGAAAATGCCTTCTATAGTTTCTGACTTCAGATCTGGATTCCATTTTCTCGTCTGTAAAATGGGTTAATGACAGTAGCTAGCGGTGCAGTAAAGTGTGTGGTGAGTTAAAGCATGTGAAACGTGCAGAATCGGGCACACACGAGACACACCCAGGACATGTTAGCAGTGCTCACCCAGCCACTTCATCCGTTCTCCTGCAGTAAAGAGAAAAGTCTGACCTTTCCCCCAGCCCCAGGGAGGTGATCTTAAAGCTTTTGGGATGTCGTGCCTGATAAGTGTTTTTGTTCCTTGGGGTCCCTGAGCCAGTGCATACAGTTGATACTAACAGAGTCGTCCCTGGCAGGGCCTTTGGGTCACACCCTGTAGTCTACCCTGATGGCGGAATTTGTGGTTGGGTCTGTCTCCCTCCATTTGTACTGCTACACAAAACACCTAGGACTAGAGAATTTATGAACAACAGGGATTTATTTCTCATGTACTGGAGGCTGGGAACCCCATGGTCAAGGTCAAGGCTGGTGTAGTGTGTAGTGAGGGCAGCTGCCTCTGCTTCGCAGTGGAGCCTCCTTGTGTGCCCTTAATGGTGGAAGGACAGAAGGACAGGAGGCAGCTCCGCTCACCTGTTTTATTGTCCCATTCATGAAGGATTCGTTCTCATGGCTTAGTTACCTCCATAAGGTCTCACCTCTTAGTGCTATCACATTGGTGATTAAGCTTAACATATAAATTTGGGAAGACACATTAAGCCCATAGGGTCAGGCAGTATCAGCTCAACCTTTGGAGGTGCTAGAGGTAAGATCCTTCACATTCACCATGTCTCCAGGATAGATCTCCAGCAAAAAGTGTTGGCACGGAGGTTCAGGTGTCTCTGGCTGGCAATTCTCCATGCACATGTTCACACGTCATCGCCTGCACGTCCCACTGAGAGGGGATGGCCCCTGCCACCAGCACTTCCTCCCTCAGCCAGTTTCAGTCTATATCTATATTTTTGCCATACTAAATTGTACACAAGCACGAAGGCCCCACTGCATTCTGTGAGCCTTCTAGTGAATTATAAACATGAGGGTACCTTGGGCAATCCATGAACTTGGCAGTGAGTGTTAGAAGTGAAGATGGTCTTGGAGACACTCAGACTTTGTGGTTTCATAAAAGCTGGAATCTATTTGTTCTTGGATTAGCAACTTTAAATTTGCTCCCAAGTTAGTGCAAAGTGAGGTTTTTGAAAGGATCTTGTCTCTGTTATCTCTCCTTGGAGGATGAAATTGTGGTGTGAGTGGTATAAAGGGTTAGGCCTGGAACAAATTATTTTTAGTGAATTAGACACAACTGTGTTTCAAATATTCTTCTTATATTTCATGTTTAAAACTGAGATTTGTTGAACATATAAGAAAGCAGCTCACTTTGACTGATGAGATTGACTCAGCAGTGAAGCTAATAGACTGTGAGAAGGGAGCCCCTGGCAACAGCAGTCACAGAGATTTTATGAAACAATCACCCTTCAGCACAGGCTGGGCTTGCCACAGTTTGAACACTGATTTCAAGTACTCAGATATACCTGAAGACTTCTCTCCTAGAGGAAAAACTTCAGAAGTTCTTCAAGGAACTCTGGTATTAGAGCTATGGTCCCAGATGGAGAATCCATCCCCAATATATCCTCTAAAGAGAGAAAAAAGTAAAATTGAGCATGGGGGGAGAAAGGAGACACTCTATAGCTTTTGACCTTGCACGGCTAGTAAAGCAGTCCTTTTTTGGTGAAAACTAGCTGTTAGATGTGCTTTGCTTGGCTTGCCTGCCTAAATGGGCATGAGGAAAAAGAGATATGCCAACACTTGAAAGGATTAACATCCCTCCTCTGGGAGCCTGGGGGCTAAGCTGAGAACTTCTGCTGGGGTAGCCCTCTGAGAAATCCAATCATAGCCTCTTTAACTCAGTGGAAACCATGAGGTGCAGCATGTAAATGTCGAATTATAAAAAAGAATCAAAGAACACCTACCCTGGGCCCCTCTGCTGCTCCTCTGGGGGTGGCTTGCCTTGTTTGATGCTTTTGGTCCCATCAGTTGTCCGGGGCCACCTGGAATCAGGCAAATCAGGCCTGAATATTAATGCTCAGATCCATCAAGTTTTCTGAAGAACTCTGAGTGACAGCCAGACATTTGATGATTGGGCTCCACCAGCAAAGGAAATAAAGTTCTATTATTTTAACACTCTGTCTTCTGGGAAATGTTCCAAATATGTGACACTCAATATGTTACTCTGGGATTAATGACGCTGCCTACACCAATATCATCTCATAGTTGTGTTCTATAGTAATTGAGTTTTAATCCTTTAATATTTAATGTACAGTGATTTTAAATGCCTCCTCTTGATTCATCTTAATTTAAGTACTCTCTACATGTACCATCTGATGTGATCTTTATGGAAATAATTTGAGTAATGTATTTTCCAGTCCATTTCACAGATAAGGAAGATCGACAACAGACAGGGCAGTGTGGCTGCCGAGAGTTTACAGTTAGTCTGTGTACAAGCCCCACCTCCCCCATTTGGATCAGGTAGTTCTCTTTTTTAAGCCATTGGCAAAATGAGGATAATTATACTACCTTCTGCTATCATGCAGTTTAAACACAGTTCTCGTACAAATAGCTTCACATAGGCCTCACACAGAGGAAATGGATAATTCATCTTTATTTTTAATAAATAGTTTAATATTTAGTTTTAATAAACAGTTGTTATGATTACTGGACATGTAGCAAGTAGCTGGCCCCGATCTGTATCTAACAAATGTAATTTACAAGATTTGGATTCAAAACTGTGTGTCTATTTCACTGTCTATTTCATCGTTTATTCGAAAAACCAAGCTCTCACATGGACAAATTGAGATTAAGAGCAGTAGTTGATTAAATTTGACTTTTTTTCTCTGCAATATGGGGATTTTATTCCACCCATTCACTTTTACCTCCTTCCTTTTCTAGTATTTCTAATATGTGCCTGAAATTTTCATAAATCAAGATATATCTATCCCATCGTCTGGAGTGGCTTATTAAATTGAACTTCTCTGAATTAAAAAAAAAATTGAGCAAATAAACCCTTTAAACAAGTTTTAGGATGGAGAATAGTGCTTCAATTTGAAAACTGTCACCATGGAATGTGAAATTTGACTGTGCAAGTCTCCCATGAGGCATGACAATGTAACTGAGATGCAAGGTTAAGAGAACTGTCATGTAAGTCACACCAGAGACACGTCTCTGGTGGCCAGGGGCTGTTGTCACCATGGACATATAGCTTCCCTTCTGGAACTAGGTGACCGAGTGTAAGGTGAGGCCTCCCCTCATCTGTGTTCACGTGAATGGTGAATTAATTGGACAGGGCAGGTGTTAATGTTAAAATGAGCTAATCAAAAATGACTCTTTTTTGTTATTTGGGGGATTCGTGTAATTTTTTTTTTTTTTTTGGTTAGGCTTTTTAAAAAAATTGATTTATTTTTTAAATTTGAGATTAGTGTGGGGTACAAACAGTTAAATTCCATATTTTGTATTTATAAAGTTAAAGTCTAATTTGTAGGCGTGTCCCACACCCAGGGAGTGTGCCTTCCCCTGTGCAGTGGGTGGGAATTTACCCAACCCCTTCCCTCCTGCTGCCCCCACTGCTCAATTTTCATTGTTTTTTTTTCCGTCACCTGAGCATGTGGGTGTTAATCTATTAGTTTAGATTTAATGCTGGATACCTGTGGTGTTTGTTTTTCCATTCTTGGGCTACTTCATTTAGGAGAATGGTCTCCAATTCCAACCAGGTTGTTGCAAAAGGTACATTGTCTCCATCTTTTTATGGCTAAATAGTATTTCTTGTTATACATATGCCATAATTTATTAACTCATTCCCGTCTTGAAGACCACTTGGGGGCATTTCCATGTGTTTGAGATTGCAAATTGTGCTGATATAAACATTTGAGTCCCAGTGTCTTTGTGAGAGAAGGCATTTTTTTCCTTTGAGTAAATATCTAGTAACAAAATTACTGGATGAAATGGTAGGTCTGCTTTTAGGAATTTCTTTGAGGAATCTCCATGCTTTCTGCCATAGTGGCTGCCCCAGTCTGCAGTCCCACTCACAGTATAAGTGCTCCTTCCTCTCTGTGTGTGCTGCAGCCGCTCTTGTTTAGGGACTTTCTGATGTGAGCCGTTCTCTCCAGTGTTAGATAATATCTCAGTGTGGTTTCTCTACCAGACAAGGAGGAAGCAATCAGGGACTAATTTAACACGAAGAAGTCTTGCTTCATCACATTTCTAGTTTTTCTGGTTAACCACAAGGAGGGCTTATGATATAAGGTGTCTTGACTGAACAAGCAAACAGACAAAGGAGTAGAGAGAGTCTGAAACTGAAGAAAAATAAGGTCAACGTGCATTTGTGTTAGTTAGTAAATGGATTTCCTTTAACTAAATGGACACATTCTTACATCTTGTCTAAACCTCTCGGTCTTGACAATAATTCAGGGAGGAAAATCAGATCTGAATCTTCAATGCCAAGTATTTTACCATATTCAGAAAACATTTTGATGAGCAGAAAGAAAAAGATAATATATAAGGTTCAACTAGATTTTTGTGATGTGGAGTGGCAGATCTCACTGAATTTCTGATTATTTAGAAATTGAACTCTAGGATTGAGAATTATTTAATCAGTTTCAAAACAGAACTTAACTGTAAGGTTTTGGAACGAAATCATTCATATCATCGTATTATTGATTATGCCTTGTCCAACCTTTTTGTGTTCTGGTCTGACCTTGGTGAGCTAATCTGGTGACCTTGGCAAGCTGATCTGGTAGTGAGTCCTATAGAGTTAGCAAGAGGACATGGGGGGACCCAAGTCACTTACGGCTCAATTCAAAATAATGACTGAGATGTAATTCACATACCAAAAATTTCATCATTTTAAAGTATGCAGTTCAGTAGGTTTTTTTCTTAGCATATTCACAGAATTTTGCAACTGTCACCACTATCTAATTTCAGAATATTTTTATCGCCCCCAAAATAAACCCTGCACACATTAGCAGCTACTTCCGATCCTCCTGTCCCCAGCGCCTGGCAAGCTCTTTCTGTGTGTGCTGCCTGTGGGTGTCTCAGATGAGTGGATGATGTGACACATGGGCTTCTATGCCCGCTTCTTTCACCTAGAGTTTTCATGGTTCATCCACATCATAGTGTGTCTCAATGTTGCATTCCTTCTTATTGCTGAGTAAAATCTCTCTGTGGATATACCACAATTTGATTAAACATTTATCCATTCTTTGGTTGATGAACATTTAGATTTGTTCCACGTCTTGGCTCTTAGGAATGATTCTGCTATAAACATCCATGCACAAGTTTTGACATGTTTTCAATAGTCTCAGACGTTCGCCTAACATTTATATTTTGAGGAGCCGCCCAGGTTTTTTCTACAGTGGATTCAGCATTTTACAATCAGTGTAGGAGGAGTCCAGTTTCTCCACATTCTCATCAGCACTTAGCTGTTGTCTATTGTTTTTTGTTGTCTCTTTTTAGCCACTCTAGTGAGTGTGCAGTGGTATTTTGTGGTGATTTGGTTTTCATTTCTCTAAGATTGACGATGTTGAGCATCTTTTCAGGTGCATATCAGCCATTTGTATGTCTTCTTTGAAAATACATCTACCGAAACACTCTGCCCATTTTTCTTTTCTAAAACTTATTTTTATTTCAGATTAATATGAGGGTACAAATGATTAGGTTGCAAGGTTTGCATTTGTGAGGGAAGGTCCCTGTACCTGTAGGGAAGGTACAGGAGGTGTGCCCTGTACCCTTACATTGTGCCCATTAGGTGAGCGCACCTGTCCCCCTCCTGCCTCCTCTTCCCTCCAACTTGAATTTTTCTCTTATATGGATACGTAGTATTAATTCATCTACTGGCTTCATATTATTATTGAGTACTTTGGATTCTTGCTTTCCCATTCTTGTGACACTTTACTAAGAAGAATGTGTTTCAACTCTGTCCGTGTTAACACAAAAGAAGTTAAGTCTCCATCTTTTGAGTGTCTGAATAGCACTCCATGGTGTGCATCTACTATGGTTTCTCAACCCGTTCCTGGGTTGATGGGCACTTGGGTTGTTTCCCATCTTGGTGATTGTTTATTGCAGCTCAATTTACGTCTAGTGCAAATGTCCTTATGATAAAATGATTTTTTTTCTTCTGCCAAGTAGTGGGATTGTGGGATCAAATGGGAGTTCTAATTTGAGTTCTTTGAGGATTCCCCATACTTCCTTCCAAAGAGGTTATATTAGTTTGCAGTCCCACCAGCAGTGTGAAAATGTTCCCTTCTCTTCACATCCACGCCAGCATCTGCAGCTTTGAGATTCTCAGATTCTGTGAGATTCTGCCATTCTCACTGGGGTTAGGTAATGTCTCAGGGCAGTTTTGATTTGCAAAACTCTGATGATTAGGGACAATGGGCATTGTTTCATCTGTTAGCCATCCATCTTTAGAGAAGGTTCTGTTCATGTCTCTTGCCCAGTGATATATGGGATTGTTGACTCATTTTTTTGTTGATTAATTTGAGTTATCTGTAGATCATCTCTCTGCTCTCTCCTTCCCCCACCCCCACCATGTACAAGCATTGATTATCCTTATATCAGAATCAAGTACATTGGATTCATGCTTCTCCATTCTTGTGATGCTTTACTAAGAAGAATGTGTTCCACTTCCATCCAGGTTAATACAAAGGCTGTAAAGTCTCCATTTTTTTAATGGCTGAATAGTATTCCATAGTGTACATACACCACAGCTTGTTAAACCATTCCTGGTTTGGTGAGCATTCTGGTTGTTTCCACAATTTGGTGATTGTAAATTGAGCTGCACTAAACAGTCTTATGCCAATGTTCTATACAATCTTATGCCAATGTTCTTATGATAAAAGGATTTTTTTCGTCTGGGTACATGCCCAGTAATGGGATTGCAGGATCAAATGGGAGGTCTGATTTGAATTCTTTGAGGATTCTCCACACTTCCTTCCAAAAAGATTATGTTAGTTTGCAGTCCCACCAGCAGTGTAAAAGTGTTCCCTTCTCTCCATATCCACCCCAGCATCTGCAACTTTGAGACTGTGTGATGTGGGCCATTCTCACTGTATTTTGTTTTATTGTTTAGAGATCGATACCTGTTATTTTAGTTTAGTTTAGATTCCATAGATACCTGTAAGTTTAATGAGCATCTTAAGGTAAACAACATAGTTCAGGTTAATACTGAGTTAGTTTCAATAGTGTATAAGTTTTTTCCAGTATAGCTGACTTCCCTTATCCCACCTCTGTGCTGTTCATCACAAATTACTTATGTACACATTATAAACCCCATAAACATACTTATATAAATGTTAATTTGTCATTGTCTTTTAAATTTTTTTTGGACCACATAGTAATTTTACATTTATTTTTTGAGGAAGAATCATACTATTTTTCATGTATAATCTGGACTTTTAAATCAAGGTTGATTTTGTGTACAGTTTACATATGACCATGAGTATTCTGCTTTTTTTATTAAGTCATTTACATAGATGATAAATACATTTATGCCATTATGGAGTCAATGTGTTGATTATTTGTACAAATTGGTGTGCTTACATCCTACTAATCAACATAGCCTTCACCTCATTTACCCAATTACAGCATTAAGACATTTGTGTTCTACACCTGATAGATCCAACTTGTACTTGCAATATGCTCCATAGGTGTGGTCCCCCTACTAACCCTCCCT
>CAUYTI010034041.1:0-31679 GCA_963575145.1 Galago senegalensis
TGGCATCACGCTCACAGCAACCTCCAACTCCTGGGCTCAAGCGAGTCTCCTGCCTCAGCCTCCCAAGTAGCTGGGACTACAGGCGCCCGCCACAACACCTGGCCATTTTTTGGTTGCAGCCATCGTTGTTTGGCGGGCCCGGGCTGGGGATTCGAACCCACCACCTTAGGTATATGTGGCTGGCGTCTTAGCTGCTTGAGCCACAGGCACTGAGCCAGTTGGAGGGCTTTTAATGAAAATTTAGTGTCTGAACTAAGATGTGCTACCAATGTGAAATATACATCAGACTTTGAACAGTCAGACAGAATGAAAATATACATAAAATATCTTTTATATTGATTATATGTCAAAATGATATTTTAGATTTATTCAGTTAAATAAAATAGACTATTAATTTAATTATACCTGTTTTTGCGCTTATTTTAATGTGGTTACTAGGAAGTTTAAAATTATATATGTGGCTAGCATTCTATTTCTGTTGGACAGGGCTAGTCTGTAAGATGATCTTGGCTTGAAAGCCTTCATTCCTTGTTCAGAACCAAGAGTAGGCTCTGCAGGAAGCCCTCTGCACTGAGGGCACCCAGTCACACTAGCCCACAAGTACTATATGGTTCAGAACCATCCTGGGTTAATGTGAACTGTACTCTTCTAGCTGCCATTTTGTCCTATAATGAGGTAGATCTCACTTCTAACTCTCTAGAGTCCTTCCAAGCCAGACAAACTGACCAAGGGAACCATCATCTCCTTGAACTACTATAGACCCCCGCAGGACACCCAAGAGAATGAAGGAAGATAGGGAGAATGATGACAACCTCAAACCTGTGCAAGTCATGCCATCACTCACAAGGTTCCATCACAGGTCACATCCCATACCTCCAGGGGCAAAGGATAGATATTGTCACTACCACCCATCCCTATTTTAAGGATGGGATGCTGAGATTCACAGTGGTATTGTACAAGGTCACAGATATCTACCCAGACCTGCCTTGACTCCAGCTGCTTAATATGCAAATATAGAGAACATTATAGCATCCTCTGCTTCTGAATTATACAAGCAAACTTCTATCTTTATCTTTAGGGGAAAAATCATAGTACAAAAGATTGAATAAACTTGTTATAAAAATTTCTAAATGAAAAATTTAAACAATCATTTCCCACTTCTACTCCTTATTCTAGTGAAACAGGCATTTGCATTTTATTACATAAATTTGTAACAAGAAGATTTCAGAAGCTTCAATCTTTTTTAGGAGTGGATGGTGAACCACAAAATCCCATCTTAGAGAACATGGGAGCAACCAGAGCCAGTGGATTGGAACAAAAAATGGAAATGTTCCTATGAGCCCTCAACCTAAGCAAGTCTCTAGCGCCAGAAAGAAATATTAGTAGGGAAAAGAGCATTTTGCATTGAGTCAAAAATCCCAGTGCCTTTTATCTAACTGATGCATTTGTCTACATATACACAATCGCTAGACATCATAGAAAGAATACAAAGACCTAACAGTCCTGACTGCAGAGGCCATACCTAGTGTTTCCCTATTGAAATCATAACAAAAACAGCAATAACAACCATAATAATACTAATAACAAAATGAAGGAGAGCTTTCGGTCATACAGTGTGAACTATGAGACAGGCATTCTTCAAAGCCTTTACATAAATTAACTCAATCCCCTTAACATCCCTGAGGTAGTTATTATTATTACCCTCATTTAACAGAGAAGAAAATTAAGGCAGAGTCAAAAATTCATTATGTACCAGGCCACTGTGCTATATATATTTTATGTGCACCACTTTATTTAATCCTCACAGCCTTACTGAGGTTTAGAAGGATAAGGAGATTTGCAAGGGGAAGAGCTGAGGTTAAAATCCAAGCTTTTGACCCTACATCTTATTATTATTATTATTATTATTTTTAATTGAGACAGAGTCTTACTTTGTCACCCTCGGTACAGTGCTAAAGCATCATAGCTCACAACAACCTCAAACTCTTGGGCTTAGGCGATTCTCTTGCCTCAACCTCCCTAGTAAGCTGAGACTACAGGCACCTGCCACAACACTTAGCTATTTATTTTTGTTGTTGTTGTTGTTTAGCAGGCCCAGGCCGGTTTTGAACCTACCAGCCCCGGAGTATATGGCTGGCACTCTAACCACTGAGCAACAGGCACCCAGCCTTGGCCCTACATCTTAATCATTGTATAATAGTCTCCTTCCACTTTATGATGCTGTTCTTGTAATACCTAGCCATAATCTAACTGCTCAGAGAGGGGCAGTGCTGTGGATATTGTTATACCTTGCCCAAATATTCTTTCTGAGGCACTCCTTGCTGCTGTGAGAGATGGCTTCAGAGGGCTATGGCACACCCTTCTCCAGGGACCAGCCCCTGCCTAGAAGTGCCTGGGAAGCTAAGTCCTCCACTTCTCCCCATAGCCAGTGGCTGACTGATACTGGATGGAGCACACAAACCTGGTCCCCTTGCCTCAAGATGCAACTCTGCAGTACCATTCACTGTGGTGCTTCAGGGAGTCAGGCAGAGGCAAAGCTTCAGCTAAAACCTCCTCTTTGCATGAATCTTCCTTACCCTGCCCCTTTCTCCTACCCTCGCTCCTTAGAGAACCTCCCCTAAGAAATCACTTACAAGAAACCCTGAGTCAGGCTCTGCTTCTAGGGAGCCTCACCTAAGAGACAGACAAGCTTTATCAAGCATGAGACAACAATGTCTTGGACTACAATCTAAATTGCAATCCAATTTTGAAAAGGATCTGAGCTCCATTATGTACTACAGTGGCTTGGTTGATAATGAAGCTCAGATCCTTTTAAAAAGTGACTGCTTCAATCAAAGCAACTTAGAGGAGGCTTCAGAACTTACATTTGTTGGCTTTTCAAGTAAAAGTATTTTTGGCCTTTTAAAAAAAATCCACATTTTTGCTTTAAACACTTTAATGTATACATTAAAAAAACGTTGAAAACACAGGTCTTCAAGAACACTTACTTCACTAAGGAAGCTTTTCGGCACAGTTTGTCAGCCCCTCTGTAGTAATTCACCAACTGCATCAGCCCAGGCTCGTGACCTGCAAAGGAAGGAGCAGCTCAGAAGGGAAACAGGACAGGTGGGGAAAGACAGTGTCAGCACCAGCTTGCAGGAGAGAACAGCTGAGCCACTCCCAGCTTCTCTTTCTCTCCTGTCAGGACTGGTTGTTATGAACGAGCAATTTTATTTCTTGGTCCCCAAGGTCCCTCTTTCTCTCTATGCTGCTGGCAATTCTCAACCTCCCCCCCTCCCCCAACTGTGGATATAATAACATCAACATGGCAGGTCTGCAAAAGATCACCACTATCTTTGTTTTTTCTTGTTAGGGTAGAGGGTGCTGGGAGTATTTTCTATGGCCTGAGGCATATCACATTCCTCTCTTGGCTTAAGACTTATAGATTTGTAAGTCTCTCTGTACAGTGTGGCCCAATCTTTCTTTCTACAACCACCAAGGAAGGCAGAACTATGATGCTAATGGTCTTAAGTATGTCTGTCTACCTCTGCAAGCTTCTACGAGAGCCACTAGGAGGTGAAGGAAGGTGGTGGAGAGGCCATGTGTATAAAATCAGCAGCTTGAGAACTTTATCTTCTGTGTATTATCCCCCAGAGAAGCTCATTTTCAAAGATTCTTATTACATGTCCCCTTCTTTATAAAATTAGAGCAGAAAGGATACCAAAAAACCCAAAATGCTTATTTAATATAAAAAATTATTTTGCTTAAAATCCTAATAAAACGCACTGCATTTCTAGTAACAAAACCGAAGTAAGACCAAACAAAAAGATTTTGAGTTGAAGGTGCCAAAGGGAAGAATAATTCACTTGAGAATGGCATACATCTTCAGGTGTTATGGCCTGTGGGTCACATGCGGCCTGCCGGATGTTTTTGCTGCCACTGCTGTTTAGCAGCCGACTCGTCCCAGGGCCTGCAGTCCGGCCCTCCAATGGTCTGAGGGACAGTGAACTGGCCCCCTGTTTAAAAAGTTTGAGGACCCCTGAATCAAAAGTTTCAGGCAGGCATTCGCTGGCTCTCACTGCCTCCCTGGTGCAGACAGCCCTGATTCACACCTGAACTGCCTACCTTCTCATGCCCTGGGCACCAGCATTCCTTAAAATGGCTTTCTAAGCCTCTCTTTGGGTTTCCTGAAACGTGCTTTAAGCAAAAGGTAAATATCCCTAACAGTGATGGCATATAACCATTTTTCATTGTGGGATGCTGTTTTCTTTCCCATTAAACCCAAGTGTTTATTGATTGTCCCCTGCATTCATGGTTCCTATTTAGTATTCAGTCCCTGTAGGTTTCTACTTCTCACTCCAGGCTTGAACAGCACAGCAATGCCAATCACCCTGCCTCCACCTGGGTAGAGCCATTACTCCTTCTTTTTTTCTTTTATTTATTGCTTTTTTTTTTTTTTTTTGAGACAGAGTCTTCACCTGTTGCCCAGAGTAGAGTGCAGAGGCATCATCACAGCTCGCTACAACCTCAAACTCCTGGGCTCAAGTGATCCTACTGCCTCAGCCTCCTAAGTAGCTGGAACTACAGGCACACAGTACTATACCCAACTAATATTTCTATTTTTTATAGAGATGGGGAGGAGTCTCACTATGTTGCCCAGGCTGGTGTCAAATTCCTGACTTCAAATAATCATCCTGCCTCAGCCTCCCAAAGTGCTAAGATTATAGGTGTCAGCCACTGTGCCTGCCCCTTTTTTTTTTTTTTTTTTTTTTTTAACATTAGGATTCCACCTAAACTTTTACAGCCAGGCACTGCCAAATCAAAAAAGGAAATAAGTAAGTCCGGAAGAGAAGTGGACAATGAAAGGAAGAAATAACTGTTTCCAACTGTAAGCAGATTTTCCTCTCTTTTCAGAGAGGTATTCTCTTTGTTGAGAAACAAAGGAGAATCCTCAGGCACGTTTCCCATATTCTGAGATATCTAGGGGTTCAAATCAGACTCTCCATTCTGGTGCAGCATCACTGTTCTACACTGCAAACTTGTATAACAAAGAAAAAATTTCAGTTAAGTTTACACCACAACAACATTCCTCAAACTGTTCTGGTTTTATACAGCTATAAGTGTAAAATGCTCTGTGTAAACTCACCCATGGATAGTCAACTCTAAACGGCCGGGTTTCAGTCTTGGCTCATTCAACCTCTGACCACACCTATTTCTAAAAACTGTTTCCTCTCCTGGACATAGAATAGCAAAGATGACTCTTCCTGCAGTACCAATTCTCCTCTTCTGCCCTTGAACTACAACCCACCCCCACCCCTAATGAATTTTGGCAAGGAACATGGCGACCTAGGGAGAGGTTGCACTACCCTGACCACAGTGAGGGGAGGCTGTGAGACTTTGCTCAGTTCTGTGGGATGTGAGTGGAACTAATAAAGAAAACTCCTGGATTACATCATTTACCAAGGAGCGCTGCCTCTTTTCCGCTGCCTTTCCCCCTAGGTGGGTAAGGTGGTGCCCAGCCAGCTTCCATGATATGAACGGAGTCAACTCCCTCAGGGAGAGCAGGGCAGAGACCAGGGTGAACCCAGCCTCATGGAAATCCTTTATTCAATGTACAATTGTGAAAACACATTCTTTGGTAAAACTAATAAAGGTCTAAAATCAGACCCCTCTCCACCCTTCCCTGGCTAGGTTCCCTTCTGAAGCTCCTGTTTTTAGAATCCAGAGGTCTTTCCCAAATTCCCTGACCGTTCATCTGAGCCTTTGAGTGGCAGAATCCTGAGGGGTTTCAACACTTACACGTCCCGCACCCGCGCCAAGGAGGCAGGAATCTTCAATGCATAAAAGCTGCAAGGTGACTCGGGCTGGAGGCCAGCCACCGGCGAGCCGCGCCCCATTCTGCGCTCTGTGGCCCACCCACCTTGCCCGACTTGGGGACGTCGGGCCCAGGGAACCAGCATACGCGCGGCCTTAAGTGCCAGTCTCAGCGGCTGATGTCCCCGGGCTGCAAAAACCGGTCATTGTCAGGAGACAGCTGCGTCCCCGGGTGGTCGCACAGCGACTCCAGCTCCGAATCCGGAGACGCAAAGGCATTAAAAACTATAGGATTATATCTTTTTTAGAACCATTTTGATCCCCCTGACAAGCGACGGAGAAGAAGATTTATGACCTTAAAAACAAAAGCGCTCAGTCTACCGGGGCGTGGGAGGAGCAGAGGGCCGCTGGGGGCGGGAGGCGGGAAATGGGGAAGGGCTCACCCAGTCTCCCGAAGGGCAGCCGGTTCCTTTCTCCCAGCATCAAGTTAAACCTGGGGTTGTCTCGTCTCAGCCTCTTCCAGTGGCCGGTGGCGAGAAGCAGCCGAGAGACCTCGGCGTAGACACTGCTGTTCTCGTCGCGCACCACGAAGGTGTACATGGCGAAGGGCCGTGCGCCCGGGCAGCCCAGGCAGCCGCCGCAGGGACCAGCCGGCCGAGGCGGCGGCTCGGCGTGGACCCCGCCCGGGCGCCCCGCTGCGCTCTGGCCGCGCCCCCGCGCCGGCTGGCTGAGCCTCCCGGGTCCCGGCGGCGCAGCGCCCGGGCGCCCGCGCGTCCGCCAGAGCGGAGAGCGCTGCCCGGACGCCCGCCCACCCCGCGCCCCGCCCCCGGCCCGTGATTCAGCGCGGCCCGCCCTCTCCTCCCCCGCGCCTGCAGAGCGGCTGGTGGGAGAGGCTCCCCCGCCGCGGAGAGTCGGAGGGGCGCGGCATGTCGCAGCTGCGCGACTGCGTGGGGGAGAGCAGGAGCCTGGGCCGGGGGCAGACCACCGGGAGCCCGGGGTCACAGCCCGGGGGCGGGGCCAGTGGAAGATCCTTTTCTTGCAAGGCTCACTCTAAGTCTTCCTTATGTTGCCTTTTTTTTTTAATGGGTAAAAGCAAAAAGTTCTAAGGCCCCATCCTGTGTTCTCTTTGCTTAATTAACAACTGAGAACTCCAGGCGGCTATTGGTTTTGTTTAGATCGAGGTCTCCCTTCGTCTGCAGCGACCTCCTGGATGGAAGTAGAGGTTAGGGGGAGACATTGGACTCCCCTGGTGGAAACTGGTCCGGTACAGGCCCCGGAGAGCCCGGCACTCCGCTCCCAGTCTTGCCATTTACCAACGTTGGGCCACTCGCTTTCCCTTCTACCAACCTGGATTTCCTCTTCTGAGTGGAGGGGAGTGTTTCTGTAAAGTCCCTTAGGTTCTGATAGGCCACTCTAACTTCCTTTTAGGAAACCACTTTTAGTGCATTTGAGGGACCAAGAAAGGATAAAGACTATCAGATTCCTGTAAACTTCCTACATTCCCTCTAAGTATCCACGTCAGCCCTAAATGTAAGAACATCTTTAGAGAAAGAACATTCTGGGACCTCTTCCCATCCTGTTCCTCCTGCGATCATGGCACCTACCTATTTTACTGTAGAAGTGCTGTGCTACCTCCCATCTTCGCCCAAATTGCTTGCGGGAGCAGGAGGGCACTCGGTGGATTTGCGCACTGCCTCCATCTGTGAGCGTTCACTGGCTGTGGGGAGCTTGCTCAGAGAAGAAATGGGGCAGGCCCAGAAGTGCTAGGTGCTTAGTTTCCCAACTGCGCTCCATACGTGAGGGATCAGAGCTGGCCGTTAATGTTTGGGCCCCCTCGCCCCTCAGGTGAATCTGCAGGAAGGCAGGTATCCTGGGCCATGTTTCAGTGGTTCTTTGTAGAATAAAGCTCCTGTCGTCCACAACTGCCGCTTGCTCATCTGTACCTCTGTTGACTTCCTTTTCCTGACTCTCTACACCACTCCTCTGCTGTTTCTTGGGATCACCTCCCACATGAACTACTGTACTTGCCCCCAAATCCTTCTTCCGTGGTCGCCTTTGGAGAGCTCCACCCAAGACACCGCTGCTGTTACTAGAGATCATCTTGAAAGTGGCATCTGCTCTCACTGTCCCCCCTTCATTCCTCTCTACCCACTCCTCCTGTACCACGGTTGGCTTCTCTCTGCCTCTGCATAGCCGTGGATCTCATTAGGAACTGCAGTGACTTCTGAATTTCCAAATCCAGGGTTGCTTCATGTTTCTCATTTTTTAAATGAGCACCATTTTTGTTGGTTTAGATTTTTTACTGTACTCCTTATCCCTTTTCTTGGTAATAAAACTCCTCTTTCCTCTGGGAAGCCATGTTAAGTGGCTCTGGTGGTATTAATGCCATCCATTATGGACACAGGAAAATGAATATCCAAGCTTGGTCTGAGAGGGAGTAGTACATCCCTTTTGCCATAGTGACTGGGAAAACATAGGAAAGTGATCCAAATCAGGCTAATCTGATTCTCTGTAGGAGTTTTCTACCAGGGCTATAGAGAAAGGCTCATTTTTTATTTCAACTGAATTTGCTAAGATGGAACATTATCTGTGTGGGACAGCTTGCCACTGTCTTGTTATCTTACAGAGGGAGAACCGTGTCTGAGAATTCACCTTTCCATCCCCATTAGTCTTAGGCTTGGCATGTGGATATACGAATATGCTCTTGCTAATAAGTGAGTGATGTGAACTACTTCCTACCATCCTTGGAATGTAGGTGTGCCTTATCCTTCTCCTGGAGATGGGACACACAGTCACAGTAATAATATTGGAAGAAAAAGATGTAAGGAATTTCCAGAAACTGGCTATGCGACAAATTATACAGCAAACCCCAACAAATTTCAAAAGATTGAAATAATTTTAAACACTTTCTCTGACCAAAATGGAATTAAACTACTTGGAATTAAGCATGATTATAGACTCCTAAATAACCTATAAGTCAGTGAAGAAATCACAACACAATGAGAAGGTATTTTTTGACTCAATGTTAGTAAAGATGATGGCATATCAAAACTGGTAGGATATAGGTAAAGCTATGTTTAAATGGACATTTGCAGCCTAAAGTACATATGTTAAAAAAGAAGACAGACTGAAAATCAATTATCTAAGCATTATATCTAGAAAAAGAACTTTGGAAAGTGACTGTGTCTGGGCCTGGGACTCTGCACAGGCTGTGTGGTAGGGACAAAGACTCTGTGGCTCTGGGGCCAGCCAGGCCTAGATCATCCCAGAACTGCAGTTACTCTCTGTGTGGGTTGAGACAAGTTACCCAACCTCTCTGGGCCTCAAATTCTATCTTTAAAGAATGGAATAATAATGTGACAATTGTGAGGATTAAATGATATGTAAAAAGCTTAGCACATGTCTGGCATCTAATAAGCTCTCCATAATGGGTATTACCACATTTGAGTGCTGCACTTACATAATAGACTAAGCCTGGGCAAGACCATAACAGAGCTTGGGATGGTTTGTCTCAGTTATGTCTGTGGAACAGAAGGATTGGAAGAAGCTACAAAGTTTATCAATGGTTGGTAATGCAAGGATGGGGTTGTTTCATTGTATTTCATGTCAGTACTCCTGCCAAGACGTCTCTGCTGCCTAATATAATATATACAATGTTAAGTAATATATATATATTTACTGAACCACTCTGCTTCTGTGTGTCACACTTTTCCACTGCTCTCAGCCATCTCACTCTGGAAGCCAAAAGACATTAGGTAGATGTACTAGGTTGTAAGGTGCCTCAAAGCAGGTGCCTTGACTTTATGGCCCTCCAAGGATTTCTCAAAACTAGAACAAAAAGATTTTCCATTTGGCTGAACTTATTAATGCTGAGATTATAGTAACTGGCCATGCTGTTCTTCCTGGCAGCACTGATCACTGACGCAGAGACTTTTGAATACCAGAAATGACTTAGGCTCAAGGGATGAATCATTCATTCAACATTTTGACATGAACTTGTTGCAGGCAATGTTCTAGGCATGAAGAAGAGAAGACAAAGTCCTTGCCCTCACAAAGCTTATATAAGTTCCTGGGGGAGGTTACGTTTTAATGGATTCTAGATAGACATTTTTAACTGAAGGAGCACATATTCCCACCATCTCAGCTGCTGGAATTCTGAGGTGGGTGACCATAGTGGAAACAGGAATACTTTCTGAAAACTCTCACATCCTAATGTGTAGGAAGAAGTTCCTTATGTCTCTTTGTCACCCAAGTCATGTTCTCCTCTTGCTTCCTATTTTTTGTGGAATGGATGCAAGTTTTCAAACATAAACATAAAAAAAAGAAAAATGACTCAATGAATTGCATTCAAAAGATAACTTCAAAACCTCCTAGAGTCATAGAGTGTCAGTGACCAAGACACACTCCTGCCTCCTGTCCAGAGGCCTCTGACAGAGCTGAACACTCTTGTTGGCCTGGCTGATGTTTGCTGCAGTGTGATCCCTTCTCAGGGTTTGTACACAGTGTGACAGCCTGTGAATAACCAGCTTGATTAGGCTTCTATTCAAACAAAGATGTCCAGGAGCTAGATACTCAGCATGCCAGTAAAGAATTAGGCTTCTCCGTTTCAAAGAGAAAAGCCTAAACCATAAGAGGGCAGCTGCACAGAATTTTAGGAAGGAATATGCCAGACTGTTCTTAAAATGTGGGAAAATAATAAAGTCATCTCAATAAAGAGAAAAAGTAGGTCAGGCCCAGTGGCTCACGCCTATAATCCTAGCACTCTGGGAGGCTGAGGCAGGTGGATTGCTTAAGCTCAGGAGTTTGAGACCAGCCTGAGCAAGAGCGAGACCCTGTCTATATTAAAGAAATGGAAAAATTAGCTAGGCATACCTGTAGTCCTAGCTACTCGGGAGACTGAGGTAAGAGGATCTCTTGAGCCCAGGAGTCTGAAGTTGCTGTGAGCTATGATGAGGCCATACCACTCAGGGATAGTGTGAGACTCTGTTTCAAAAAGAAAAAAGAATAAGTAACATATATGCCAGTTTCCAGTGTTGCTTATTTACCACAGCTGGACATGGTGTCAGAGAAAGAGAAGTCAGGAGCAAGAACTAACCTTGTACTGCACACACCTCCAGCCCAAAGCACCTCAGTTCCAGAGGAATTGGGGCAGCCAGTCTCCAAGTTTGCCCCACACATCCCAACTGCTGGCACTCACACCTTTGTCTTCTCTACCTCAGCATACCTGGGTTGGTGTTCATGACTGATAGAATATATCAGAGAAGTGATGATAGGTCTTTTCTAAGATTAAGTTAGAGAAGACATTGCATTCTCTCTCTCTTTCTCCTTCAGCTAACTCTCTCTGGAGAAGCCAGGTGCCATGTTGTGAGTAGCTCTTGTAATAATTACAATAATATTGTTGTTATTATTTGCTAGATAGTAGATGCTAGGCACTTTATGAATACTTTTTCATCTAAGCCTTACTATAGACCCATGAGATGGGTGCCATTCTTTTCCTATCTGTATTGCATAGGAGAAAGTAAGGCCTCAAGAGATAAAGTAACTTGCTCAGGGATTGGTCCCCACTTCTCTTGACTCTAAAGTCATGCTCTTAACCATTCCCACTGAGCTAAGGGAATAGTGGCAAAAAGAACACAGTCTCAGAACAGAATCTTCTGTTCAACACAGTGAATTATTTGCTTTAGTCATTACACTTTTCCACACCAAATGTTTATTTTTTTAGTAATCTCTACATTCTTAAGACATCATTATTTGTTGATTCATTGTTGTCATAATTTCGTTTAAGTCTTTGAACATGATTTTCATTTTTGAATGTACTTGCTATAGTTCTTTTGAAGTTTTTATTTGGTAAGTCTCACATTTATAGTCACTCAGAGGAAGATTCCATTGATTGCCTTTTTTCCCTGCGTATGGGTCATACTTTTCTGTTTCTGTCCATATCTTGTAACTTTTTGCTAAAAATGGTCATTGTAGCAACCCTGAATTCTCATTTTTTTCCTCCTGAAAGTTGTTTTTGTAGCTGTTTGTTTAGTAGTTTACCTCACTATATCTCTGAAACCTGTCTCCCCCCAGATATGCAGCCATTAATGTTTATTGTTGTTTTTACTCCTTAATTTGGTTTCCTATGCTTGCATTGTGTCTGCATAGTTTACGGGTCAGCTGAGGATTAGATAGAGGTTGTGCTCAAACACATATAAGGCAGTTAGGCTTAAATGTTCTGCTTATGCATCTGAATATAGATAGGGGAGCACATTCAAAATTCAGGCTATCCTCAGGTCTTCCCTGGGGTTTGCTTTCTTGATGGGCCCTTTTTAGACTTCTCATCTCACACACAAAGACTTAGTGTCAGCCAGGAGTATGTGAACAGCTGGGGGAATTCTCAGTCTCTGCTATACACGTGCACAGCATCAATCAGGGCTATGCTTGCCCAAAACAACCTCAATTTCAGGCTACTGGAAATGAGTCCTTTGCTCTCCCCAAGTCTCCCACCTCAATCACTTTCACTTACTAATCCTGGCTCTGAGAGTAGTCCACTGCTCCTAATGGAGTGAGTCCTCTTCTATGGCACTAGAGAAGATACAGGTCCTGATGGGCTGGCGGAAACAGCATGCTTCCATGAGGAAGGTTGTGGGGCAGTAGGGGTAGAGGTATGAATGGAGGAATAAGCCACAGACTAGAATGCCACAGATGCCCACAAAGACCAGTAGGTGCTCAGGCATAAACACTTCTCAGATTGTTGTATGACTTTAGTCACTTTCCTAAGTGCTGAATAGGCTCTTGTGTTTTTGGTAATTGTTCATCTTTATAGTACCTTTTAGGTTAAGATGATTTTATGACCTCCCCATTCAACCACAGCCAGAAGTTCCACCTGAATCACTACTTCTCCCAACACTGTTGAAATTAATTCCTGAAATCATATTCCCTCTCTTGTAAATCCCAGGAGTGGTTTCTGTTTCCCTGACCAGATATAACTCAACAAACACTGTCATCTCTAGGAATTTACTGCAAGTCTTTAGGAATGGAGGATAATTTGAACAGGAAATAATCCTCAAACTTTGGCATCATACATATTTCCCAGTCTTTCTCATATTCCTCACACACACCTGACTTTGATATCATCCAGGTGTAGATTTGAGTCCAATCTCCACCCACTTAGTTCTGAGGTTGTGGGCATAATGTTGAAACTCTGTGAGCTTTAATTTCCTTACCTGTAAAGTGAAGTTAATAATACTTAACTAGTAATACATGTGCTAAAGAGCTTGACTTAGTCATTACACAATGTATACACATATTAAAACATCATGTTGCCCAACATAAATTATACAATTTTTGTCAATTTTAAAAGAGAGAAATAGGGTGGTGCCCTAGCTCAGAGGGTAGGGTGCTGGCCACATATACCCAGGCTAGTGGGTTCAAACCCTGCCCGGGCCTGCTAAAACAATAACAACTGCAACAACAACAACAACAAATAGCTGGGCCTGTGGTGGGCACCTGTAGTCCCAGCTACTTGGGAGACCGAGGCAAGAGAATCACTTCAGCCCAAGAGTTTGAGGTTGCTGTGAGCTCTGACACCATGGCACTCTACCCAGGATAACAGCTTGAGACTCTGTCTAAAAAAGAAAGAGAGAGAGAGAGAGATAAAAAATGCTTACCTAATGCATTATTAGGGCGGAAATTATTCTGGGGCATAAGTGAGATGATGTATGGAAAACACCTGGGGCAATGTCTAGTATGTATTTAAATCGACTTTCTCTCCAGTAGAAGAGACAAAAGCCAGACCATTCAGTCAAGAACCAAATTCTTATGACAATCCATCCACATAGGAGGGAATTGGAAAAAAGAAGCCAAATTAATTAAACTGCTCAGCAATTCATCATCTGGCTGTGGTTAGTGCCAGGGCCTAATTTCCTTTCAGTTTTCCCACAACAAAACTTTTTGAAAACCCATAGTTGAGTCCTATTTGTATGCCTAAATTGATGAAAACTTTTTGCTTCTTTTTCAGACTCTAGTGCCATTCTCATTCCTGTGAATAAGCAAGACGTTCAATACAGCAGAAACAGCAGGCCTCCCGTAGCTCCATGCATAAATTATGATGTTTGCCTGCTTGCAGTACTGTCTGGGACATCAGCAGTGGAGTCAGATACCGGCTGCTGGGAGATGCCACAGTCTTGGACTGTAGTATATAGATGGAGATGGATTTCTGTGGCTGGTAAACCAATTGGATTGCTGGCTTTCAGGGTGAATTCAATTACCTGGAGTAATTTTGTTTGGAGAGTGGAAAGTTTCTTCCCATTAAGGTAAGTAAAACTGTTCATGTTCTTCCTCTTTTTGGTTCTCCCTGAGCAGGTATCCTCTCACGGTTGCCTTAAAAGATGAAGCAGGATTTTTACAGCTTTATGCTCTGAGTTAAATGGCGTTGGCTGATCTCTAGATGTACGGAGAAGCAGGAGTAATCATGCTCCCCATTTTCCTATGTGTTAAACTCTTTGTTATTTGGGATAGTTAATTTTATTTAACTATTATTTTTTAAAATTTTAGATTAATGTGAGGGTGCAAATGATTAGGTTACATTGTTTGCATTGTTAGGTAAAGTCCAAGTTGTAGTTGAGCCCTTCACCCAGGAGCTGTGCCACATACCCTTACATTGTGCCCATGAGAGCTTACCAGTGAGCCTCCCTTCTCCCCTCTCCTCCTTTCGCTCCCCCTCACTTGAGTTTATTCGTATTTTTCTCTCATGTGGGCTTGTAGGTGTTCATCTATTAGTTTTCATGTTAGTACTAAGTACCTTGGATACTTGCCCTTTGTTCTTGTGATACTTTACTAACAAGAATGTCCTTCAACTCCATCCAGGTAAATATAAAAGATGTAAATTCTCCATCACTTTTTGTGGCTGAATAGTATTCCATGCTATGCATGTATCACAGTTTATTAATCCATTAATGGATTGGTTCCACATTTTGGCAATTGTGAACTGAGCTGCAGGTTCTATTGAAAATGTCCTTCTGGTAAAATGATTTTTCTTATTCTTTTTTTTTTTTTTTTTTTACTTCTGGGTAGATACCTAGTAATGGAACCTACTTTTAGCTCTTTGAGAATTCTCCATACTTCTTCCCATTAAGGCTATATTAGTTTACAATTAATTAATTAATTTTTGTGAGAGAGAGTCTCACTCTGTTGCCCAGGCTCGAGTGCCTTGCCTATGCAGAAGGGAAGATCCCTAGAGAGACGGGGTGCATAGAGCACCAGTTGGGCCTCCCAAACATAATCAAAATGGTTTACTAAGCAGAACAAAAAAGTGTGTGTTGAGGGACAGATACTTACGTGAATGTAAGGGCTCACACAATGTCCTGAGGACTTGGTCTCACTCCCCTTCTCCATCCCTCACTGCAGTTTCCTCAGTGCTGGCTCTGTCCACAGCATGCCCTCATTCTGGGAGTGAAGTGGCAGGCAGCAGTTCTAGGTACACAGCCTAATTTTCAACAAGTGTTTTGAAGTCAGCCCTAATTGGACTGGCTGGAATCATCTACCTCTCCTATTTAACCCATGTAGCCACAGGAAAGGTCTTAGCTCCCTGGAAGCAGAGCCTGAGACAGTGGTTTGAGGGTGAATGATATGTTTAAAGAGTGCCCTTTACGGAAAGCCTATAGGGGAAGGAGAGAAAGGATGGTATCAGGTCAAGTCTATCCTGGTCTGATCCACAAGATATAGCCATGGAGCACAAACTGCATCATAGATGAGCCTTCCCCAGAAGAAGGGGGCTGACTTTTATACTAGCTATCATTCAGTCACTGGCTGTGGTCTGCTCCTAAAGGAAAAGTTACCCCCCAGGGAAAGTATCTCTGTCATCTCAGAGCAATCCACTGGAGAGGGGGCAGCTGTGAGCTGTAAACAGCCTCTACTGCAGCACTAGGTACATTGGCTAGGGAAAGGATCTGAGAGGCACCTTGGCACCTACTGCCCTGACTTTATTGAGACTCTTCCTTTACCCCCTAGTGGAAGCAGGGCTTTGGGAAGCAGGGCTTCTAGTCCCACAGAACCTGAAGTTGGTGAGGAATAGAATCTCAAATCCTCCAAGTGGAATGGTGAGAAAAAGCCATTCCCATTTCCACCATTTGGTTGCCATATCAATCAATTCTACCTGTTAAGAACATGCATACATCATGCCTGTCAGTTTAAGGTGTGCTCTTCATCTTGAAGGATAGCATTCCAGCCTCATAGGGTATTTTCTCCAGATCAGCACTCCAGGTGCATCCTTAAGGGGCCATCCTACTGCTGTGTCAGGCTGGACACTCCAGATCATGCAGTATGTGTCAGAAACAGCAGATCCCATGGTCTTGGGTCCCTCTTTGTCATGATGGGGATCCCTGTATTTGAGAGAAGGGTATGTGGGATCTCACATCAGTAAATCACTCCCAGTATGAGCAGCAGTGCTGGCTCTGGCTCTGTGGTGAGGAAAGGCAAACCCTTACCCAGAATTTGTATCAACCCCAGTCAGGAGGAATTGCTGCCCTTTGCAGAGTAGAGAGGGTCTACTGTAATCAACCAGCCACCAAGTGACTGCTGGGTCTCCACAGGAAGAGTACAGATGGCTCAGCACCCATTGCTGCAGCTGAAGGGACGGACGGCACATAAATCTGGGTAAGAGGACTGTCTGTAGCCTCCACTCACACCATTATGGCTGTTTCCTAGGGTCCTCATGGGAGGCTGAGGGCAGAGGTCATGCCATTGAGTTGCGACACCCAATTCTTACTTGCTACCTCCTCCACAATGGTTGCCCCCTCGTGGGGATCATTTATGCAGGGGTCTGTTTAGTGAATTTTTATTCTATTCCACTGGTCTGTTTTTCTATCCCTATGCAAATACTATACTATTTAATTATTATTGCTCAATAATAGGTCTTGATGCAGGGACTTCAAACCTCTCTTCCAGCTTTGTTTTCTTTTCTTTTAATGTATTTTTATTTTTTGCAGTTTTTGGCCGGGGCTGGGTTTGAACCTGCCACCTCTGGTATATGGGGCCAGCATCCTACTCCTTTGAGCCACACGCACTGCCCTTCCAGCTTTGTTTTTCTTCTTTAGGATTGTGTTGGCTGTTTACTGTCCTTTGTGTTTCCACGTAAAATTGAGAATGAGCATTTCAGTTTCCTCAGAAACCTCACAGTAGTTCAAATAGCATTGCACATAACTTATAAATCGATTTGAGGGATTTCCTATTTTTACAATATAAGAAGACTTAGATCTTTTCAAATTTCTTTCAATAATATTTTGTAGTTTTAAATGTAGTAGTCTTGGATATTTTTCTCATATTTTTCTTAGGTATTTGAACTTTTTAATGGTACTATAAAAAGCATTTTTTAAGTATTTACCTTTCATTGGTTTATTTCCATTATATAAAAATACAATTGATTTTTATGTATTGACCTTAGTGTCTGGTGCCCTTACCAAAAGTACATATTAATTCTAGTTGTGTATGGATTTCTTTGGATTATCTACATATGGAATCATGTCATCTCTGAATAATTATGTAGTTTTATTCATCCTTGCCTCATGCTTAGTCTCAGGGGATACTTTTCAATATTTTATCTTTAGGTACAATGTTTCCTTTTTTTTTTTTTTTTTTGAGACAGAGTCTCACTTTGTTGCCCTCAGTAGAGTACCATGGCATCACAGCTTACAGCAACCTCCAACTCTTGGGCTTAGGTGATTCTCCTGCCTCAGCCTCCCAAGTAGCTGGGACTACAGGTGCCTGCCACAATGCCTGGCTATTTTTTGTTGTAGTTTGGCCAGGCCAGGTTCAAACACACCACCCTCAATATATGGGGCTGGCACCCTATCCATTGAGCCACAGGCACTGCCCTAGGTACAATTAAGAAAATTTTCTTCTATTTTTGACTCAGCAAGAGGTTTGTTTTTTTTTAAATTACAAATAGGTATTGTGTTTTTAAAATTCTAAACAAAACTTATGTTCCTGGAATAATCTTGTTCCATATGGTGCATTAACCTATTTTATGGATCCAGCAATTAAGTTCACTAACTTACCATGGTGCACTAACATTGGCAGCACAGTACAAACAACTCCGTAAGGTTTCATACCCTTATGTATCAGTGTCTCACAGCTGTGTTTGTGTTGACATGTGACATGTCTTGCTGAGTGGCGTTCATTATTGTTGGTGCATGTTTTTGTACGCTGTTGTGAGAATGTTGAAGCTTGAATTAGAGCAATGAACAAACATTAAATTTCTTATTAAACTTGACAAGAATGGAAATGAAATCAGGGACATATTAGTCTAAGCCTATGGGAACAATGCCATGAAGAAAGTGGCAGTGTACAGATGGATTAAATGTTTTCCTGAGAGGAGAGAAAGCATCACTGATGAAGAGAGGTCAGTGCAGCCAGTAATGAGCAGAACTGACAAAAACATGCAAAAATTAATGGAATTGTGTGTCAGAGTCTTCTGCTGACTGTGAGAAGCATAGCAGACTAAATAAACACCAATAAAGAAACAGCTAGGAAAATCTTAACTGAAAATTTTGGCCAATAACTCATGGAGTCTTGCATCACAACAACAAACTAGCTCACATGGCACTGTGCATAAGGGACTTTTTAGCCATAAACAAATAACTGTATTGGAGTACCCTCCTACTCGCCTGATCTGGCCCCCAGTGGCTTTTTTTCTTTACCCAGAGATAAAGGAAATATTGAATGGAAGACATTTTGATGACATTCAGGACACCAAGGGTAATACAATATTGACAGCTCTGATGGCCATTCCAGAAAAAAAGAGTTCCAAAATTGCTTTGACAGGTGGACTAGACATGGGCATCAGTGCAGTTTCCCAACAGGAATACTTTAAAGGTGACCATAGTGAATTCAGCAAAGAAGTATATAGCACTTTTTCTAGGATGAGTTGGCAAAGTTAACTGTCAGACCTCATATATACAACTCATTCGATTTGCTGATATTTTATTTAGGATTTTTTAACATCTATATTCATGTAAAAGTGTGGCTTGTAATTTTTTTTTAGGTCTAGTATTTGAATCAAGATTAATGTTGGCATCATAGCATGAGTTGATGATATGTGTTCCTTTCATATTACTTGAAGAATTTGCATACAGTTGGAATTTTTTCTTCCCTAAATATTGGAAAACTATATAAGTGAAGCCATAGAGTAAATTTCTTTAGTAGATATCAGACTATTCAGACCCACTGTTGTTTCTTTTGTCAGATATTATATGTTTCATAAAGATTTTGCCCATTTTATCTAAGTTTTTTAGTGTATGGGTATAATTAGTAATATTAGTATATTACTAATACAATATAATTAGTATTATTATTGCTCACAATATCCTTTAAATTTTTATTAGTTTTTAAATTTAAAACAGAACTTTAAAAAAAATTTGACATCCATGAAATCTATAGTGATCACTTTTTCTTTTCTTTTTTTTTTGAGACAGAGTCTCACTTTGTTGCCCCTGGTAAAGTCCTGTGGCGTCATAGCTCACAGCAACATCAGACTCCTGGATTCAAGTGATCCCCTTGCCCCAGCCTCCCAAGTACTTGGGACTACAGGTGCACGCTACAACACAGGGCTACTTTTAGAGATGGGGGTCTCGCTCTTGCTCAGGTTGGTCTGAAACTAAACCCTCTATCCACCCGCCTCCTCTTTCCAGAGTGCTGGAATTACAGGTGTTAGCCACACCGTCAGCCCTTCTTTCCTTTTCTTTTTCTTTTCTTTTCTTTCTTTCTTTTTTTTTTGTAGAGTGCAGTGGTGTCACACAGCTCACAGCAACCTCCAACTCCTGGGCTTAGGTGATTCTCTTGCCTCAGCCTCCCAGGTAGCTGGAACTACAGGTGCCCACCACAACGCTGGGATATTTTTTTGTTGTAATGTGGCTAGAGCTGAGTTTGAACCTGCCGCCCTTGTTATATGGGGCCAGCGCCCTACCCACTGAGCAAAAGGCGCCCCCCCTTCTTTTCTTTTCTTTTCTTTTCTTTTTTTTGAGACAGAGTCTCACTCCCTCGCCCTGGTGTCATAGCTCACAGCAACAGCAACCTCAAACTCCTGGGGTCACGCAATTCCCTTGCCTCAGCCTCCCCAGTGGCTAGGACTATAGGTACCAGCCACAGCACCTGGCTAAATTCAGTAGGGACAGGGTCTTGGTTTTGCTTGGGCTGGTCTTGAACTCCTGAGCTCACATGATTCATCTGCCTTGGCCTCCCAGAGTGCTGGGATTACAGGCATGAGCCACTGCTCCCAGCCTCTAATGATCTTTCTCATTTCTTATAGTACTAATCACCTCATATGGAATCTATGTGTTCTTGATCTGTCATGATAGCTGTTTATCAATTTTATTAATTTTTTCAACATCTAACTTTTAGTTATGTTGATTATTTTATAACTTTCTCCCTTTACAATGATTTCTGCTCTTTATAAATTCCTCACTCATATTTCTTTAGGTTTATTTTTAGCTTGAGGGATGATAGCTAACTAATTAAATTTGATCACGTCTTATGTATACAATAATTCTGTCCATCTCTAGCTTTTGTATCCTCTGTTTGACATTATTATAGTAAAGCTAGTTTTCTTTAAGTTAAAGTCTCTGTGAGGGCTGGGTGTGGTGGCTCACACCTGTAATCCTAGCACTCAGGGAGTCCCAGGTGGTGGATTGCCTGAGCTCGTGAGTGCAAGACCAGCCTGAGCAAGAGAACCCATCTCTAAAAATAGCCAGATGTTGTGGCAGACACCTGTGGTCCCAGCTACTCAGGAGGCTGAGGCAAAGAGCAGTCTTTAAGCCTAAAAGTTTGAGGTTGCTGTGAGAGCTGTGACAGTATGGCACTCTACTGAGGGTAACACAGTAAGACTCTGTCTCAAAATAAAAAGATAGTCTCTGGGGTATGCTTTATTTTACTTTCAACCTATCTATGCCCTTAACTATGTCTCTTGTAATCAGGATATATAATTGGAATTTATTTGTTTTATCCAGCCTGACAATTTTAATCTTTTGCTTGATAAATCCAGTCTTTTCACAAAAAGTTGATGTAATTGCTGATATATTAGCCTTTTTTTTTCTTGACACTCACTATGTTGCCCTCAGTAGAGTGCTATGGCATCACAGCTCACAGCAACCTCTTTGGGGTTCAAGTGATTCTCTTGCCTCAGCCTCCCCAGTAGCTGGGACTGCAGGTGCCCATCACAATGCCCAGCTATTTTTTTTTATTGTAATTGTCATTTTTGTTTAGCAGGCCTGGACTGGGTTTGAACCCACCAGCCTTGATGTATGTGGCCAGCGCCCTAGCCACTGAGCTACAGGCACCAAGCTGCATGAGCCTTTTTATAAACTATCTAACTGGAATTTTTCCTATTTGTGCCACCTGTTTTATGCTCATTTTCTCCTTTTATTGCCTTTAAAACAAATCAAAACTTTAATTTTTATATTATTTCTGTGTAATACTTTTTGGTTAAATATTCTTTCACTTCTTTAGTGGTCATTGTAGAGATTATGTATGTCTTTGTTTTACATAGTTTAACATAGATGATTATTCTTAGAAATTTCTTGAAGAAGCTATAAATCTAAAACAGTTCATTATCCCCCCTCCTGCTTTTAGTTTTATGGCCATTATGCATTTTAGTTGTATATTTTATTTATTTATTTATTTAGAGACAGCATCTCACTCTATGCCCTAAATACAGCACCGTGTCCCCCTAGCTTACAGCAATCTCAAGCTCTTGGGCTCAGACTATCCCCTTTCCTCAGCCTCCTGAGTAGCAATGACTACAGGTGCCTGCCACAATGCCTGGCTAATTTTCTTTTTATTTTTAGTAGAACTAGGGTCTCTCTTTTCCTCAAGCTGGTCTCAAACTCCTGAGCTCAGGCAATCTACTGGCCTCGGCCTCCCAGGGTGCTAGGATTACAGGTATGAGCCACCATGCCTGGCCAGTGGTACCTACATTTTAAATTCTAGAAGGCATGATGTTATTGTTTTGTGTAAGAAATAGTCTATTCCATTTACGCATATGTTCCCTTTCTGGTATTGTTCTTTTCTTTCTGTATTTGATTTCCTCCTGCATCATATTCCTCTTTTCCAAAAGAAAAAAAAAATCCCTTTTTTTTCTTTTAGTGCAGCCCTGTTGGTAACAAATATCATCAGTTTTTGTTAATCTGAAATGCCTTTTTTTTTTTGCATTTTTTGGCCAGGGCTGGCTTTGAACATGCCACCTCCGGCATATGGGGCTGGCACCCTACTCCTTTGAGCCACAGGCGCCACCCTGAAATGCCTTTTTTTTTAACCTTTATTTTCTCATTAAAAAATTAACTTATAGTTTACCTACACAAAAATTTATCATTTTTTGGAGTTCAGTTTTCTAAGTTTTGACAAATGCATACAGCCGTTTAACCACAACAATGAAGATTTAGAACAAATTCATCCCCCAGTACAGTGTTTTTCTTAAGCAATTATGGGCAATTTCTTTTGCAACAATTTATTAAGCTGAACATCTCCATTCTATACACCTTTCTGTGTCTTTGCTATATTTCACATGTATGTACATGTAAGAAAGACTCCAGGGTAGGTGGTTTTACAGCCAAGTCCTACAAAAATTTTAAGGAGCAGGTTATTCTAATCTTTTTTTTAAAATTTTGAATTTACATAATAATTGTCTGTATTTATGGGGATACAAAGTAATAATTTGATCCATATAATGTATAATGGTCAAATAGTGTAATTAGTACATCTTTCACTTCAAATATTTGTCATCTCTTTGTGTTGGAAACACTTAAAAGTTTTTTCTTCTGGCTCTTTTGAAATATATAGTAAGTTATTGTTAACTGTCGTCACCCTTTAGTGATATAGAACACTAGGTCTTATTCGTCCTATCTAACTGTAGTTCTATATTCTTTAACCATTTTTCCTGTATCCCCCTCCCCCATACTCTTCCTAGCCTCTGGTAGTCACTATTCTACTATTTACTTCTATATGATTGACTTTTTTAGCTTCCACATATGAATAAGAAGGTGCAATATTTATCTTTCTGTGTCTGGCTTATTTCACTTAGCATAACGTCCTCTGGGCTCATTCCTGTTGCTGTGAATGACAGATTTCATTCTCTTTATGGATGAATAGTATTCTATTACGTATAAATGCCACATTTTCTTTATCCATTCATCTGTTAATGGAGAATTAGGTAGATTCCATATCTTAGTTATTATAAATAAATCCATCAGTATTTTAAAAAACATTTTTATTAGGTACACACTTCTAGGTAAATTGTTTTCTTTTTTAACTTTAGAGGTGCCATTCCATTGTCTTTTGGATTCTTTTGTTTGTGTAGAGAAGTCATCTACTGGTTTCAATATTGCTTCTTTAACAAGTCAGTCCTTTTTTATTCCAGATCCTTTAATATTTTTTTCTTTGCATTTGATTTTCAGCAGTTGGACTACATAATGTGTTTAGGTAGGAAGTTTTTAATTATAAAACTTATTTTTCCTCCAGCACTGGATTTTTGATTGGTTCAGGCCCTATTCCTCAGCATGCACCCAGAATCAGCAAATACCACTAAAAATATAAATAATCATTTATACTATCTCATCTCTCAAACATTCTCTTCTCTCAGAGATTTTAGTCCCATGTAATACTCCTTCCTTCTACAGATCTCTGATGTGTTATAGAATATAATTTTAATAATTTATCTGACTTTTCTAGACATTATAGCAGGGACTTTGGCTTGTCATAAGCTATTACATCCTAATCAAAAGAGCAAGTCTGAGCTTCCTCATTGAGTCTCCATTTGGAGGAGGTTTTAAGTGACAAAATGAAATTCTTTCTTTCTTTCTTTTTGAGATGGAGCCTCAAGCTGTCCCCCTGGGTAGAGTGCCATGGCATCACAGCTCACAGCAACCTCCAACTCCTGGGCTCAAGCGAGTCTCCTGCCTCTGCCTCCTAAGTAGCTGGGACCACAGGCGCCCACCACAACTCCTAGCTATTTTTTTGTTGTAGCCATCAGTGTTGTTTGTCAGAACCAGGCTGGATTCGAACCTGCCACCTTAGGTGTATGTGGCTGGCGCCTTAGCCACTTGAGCCACAGACACCGAGTCGACAGCATGAAATTGAACAAATTGTAGAATTTTGGCTTTGAAAATTTGTCTATCCACCCACAAAATATTTGAAATTTGCATATAGTATCCTCAAGTTGTCATATAGCTTTGTATCTTGCCAAGGGAAGAAGTTTCTAGGTTCTTGGGGAATTTTGCTTTGAGATGCAATCTGAAGGAAAACTTTCTGTTGCTACATGGCTTTCACCCTTGTTCTGAGAAACTCCCTAGGGTAAAAGTTAAGCAAAACCTGTTCCCTCTACTGTATGTAGTACTACAAATATTGGTGACTTCAACCGTATCTTTATAATTAACGTTAGCATTTCTTAAACTGTCTCTACTTCACAGTTTGTGAGTCCATTCACCATTCTGTTTGCCTTCCTCTAAACCTGTCACACTGTGTCTTTGCCCTACTTTTTTATATACATATATTTCTGCTTCCTAGTTCATATGTGTGTGGTCTGAAAATAATCCCCTTTCTATCTTTCTTTCCCATCATAGAAGTAAAATCAGGTGAACATCAAGTTATAGAGAAGTCATCTTATGTATCTGTGAGCCTGGGCTAACCCATGTCATAACTTCCATATACAGACTGGAAGAGATGGAATCCTTCCTCCTGGATGACATCAGCTCCATGACACAGAACAAAGACATCGAGAGAATCATCTCACCAATGATTGTTCAGCTTTGCCATCTGTTCATCTCAATGGAGAGCAAAGATGCAGAGAATGAAGAATTTGCCTCTTTGGAGGAGCTGGCAGAGGAATTGGCTAACGCTAGTGAAGACTTTGTGCAAGTTGCCAAAAGGTAATACTTTCCAAGAAAGTATTCAAGCCCTTTATTCTGACAAATTTGCAGAATAAGGAATGCACAACCAGAGGCTTAGTGTAGTCTTCTTCACTGCTTTTGAAAAGAAGTCAGGAGGTGAAAATGGTAAAATTGATAAAACACAAAGCAAATCTGTTTAATATGATGTTGTTATTTATTACTTGGGGTGTATGTGCAAATATTTCAGAATTAGTTGACCAAGCTTTCCAATAAGAAGCAATTCAGTGTCCCACCAAAAGGTTTCTGGAATCATTCTTATTTTGTTTCACAGATTAAATGTTTTTAATTATAGAAATAAGAATTTTCAGAGTCATCTAGACATAATTGTCGTATTTGTCATTCAGTGCATTTGGGCCTGATTCTTTATTAATAAAGCTGCATGCAAATTACTCCCACATTAAATCCAAGTTCCAGGGTTAATATAAAGGAGCCTGGTTATAACAGCAAAACTGAACTCTATAAATGAAAATTAAGTACTACCATAAAATTTAATGTGGGTGCTGGAGTTAAGCGTCTGTGTTTGAATCTTAGCTCCACCATCAGTTTAATACAATCCTATAAAAATTCCACAGGCTTTTTTATTAAGTAGAGCTTGAAAAGCTGAAAAATTAAACATGTAAGAAAAACTAGAAGGACCCTGGAATAAAAAGCTATGGACTAGCCTATTAGATATTAAAGCATATTCTAAATACTCTATAATGAAAGTAGTGTGACATTGTCCCATAAAGGGGCAGATTGACCAATGGAATTGAATAGAAAGCCCAGAAATACTCAAAGCCAGATGCCAGTCACAGGTTGGAGACTAAGAAAACAAGCTGATTAAATGCAACATGATATCCTGGTTGGATCCCAGAACAGAAAAATGATAGCAGTGGAAAAACCTGTGAAACCCAAACTGGTCATTTAATTAACAGTGATGTGCCAGGGTTAACTTTTTAGTTTTGGTGAGTGTATTATGATTATATAAGGTAGGAGGAAATGGGTAAAGGACATACAGAATAAGGTCATAGGCATTCATCTTGTAGACACACTTCCATCAGTATGGCAATCAATTCAGATACACAAGGTTGTTCATCTCAGCAATATTTGTAACACAAAAAATTTGGAGCAACACAGTTGCCCATATGTAGGAGATTTGTTGAATAAACAATAGTACACCCATACATTGAAATAATATTGTAAAGCTGTTTAAAAACAAAGAAGATCTGGAGTGATCTCTAAGATATAATGATAAGTGAGAAACAAAGTGTGTAAGAGAATGTGTAGTCTGTGTGGTAGATGTTGTGATGCACCACCAGGTCCCCTTCAGGAATGGAGGAGTTAGTGGTGCTGGTAGAAAGCCCTGAGCTGTCAGCCTGCCTTGGCTGAAAGAACTGCCTCACCTAAGGTCATGTCCCTTCCTAGGTGGCCCACATCCAGTGACTAATAGATGTAGGGTATAAAGACCCCTGACAGTCCATGTGACCTGGAACAGCTCTGAAGGATCTTTCCAGTTTCAGAATTCCCCATAAGGTCAGCTAAGGCCACAAGCAAGGTCACATCACAGCTTAGCTTCTCTGTCTATCCAAACCTGCTCTGTCCCTTCCCTTCACAGGGGTCAGCCTTGGGACACTCTAGTAAACCTCCCACCCCTAAGCTCCATCTCTGAGTCTCCATCCCAGAACCTGCCCATGACAGTATGCTACTTTTAGTATAAGAAAGAAGGGAGAAATAAGGAAACATACATGATCTTATTGTTGCTAAAAGATTGGTTACTCACAGACATCAGCGGGATGGAAAGGAGGTGATGAGTGGGAGAGAGAGGGCACTTCTCTGACTCAATTTTTGGTATAATTTTGGAAACCATATTAATGTTTTTTCATATGCAAAAACATTTAAATCTTCATGCATGGGGGAAAAACTAAAATAAAAAGTAAACATTAACCAATGTATCTGACTGGATTATAAATTAATAACATAATCACACTGAAGAAAAAAATAAAAAGAACAATTACAGGGGGAATTCTGGGAAGATGGCTGACTGGTTGCAACCCTCAGCAGAGGCTCCTGAGCAGAGGAAGAAAAACTGGATGGAATCGGACTCTATGAATCCAAAGGTGGGGAGCTGAGCCAAGAAAGAAGTCTGGCAAGCTGTAACTCCAAGGAAGAACATTCAAGAAAACAAATTATGGGTTCAAAGCCTATAAACTAGAGGACTGGAGACCCCTCTCCCAAACAGGAGGCCTGCCACGGGCTATCTGTGAATAAGCAGGGAACAAAAGACCTCTCATTTTACCTTGCTGGAGAGAGCCGCTAAATACCAGGTCTCATTCTCCAGGGAGGTCCCACTTACGAACCTAGACACTACCCTGCCAGGTATAAAATTGAACAGATATTTTCCCCCACAAGTCCAAACTCCTAATCCACCCTTTCTCCCTTGCATGGTGGTCTAAATTTCTGCCCCCTGCAGAGCACAGGGTGTTTGGTCTTGTCCTGAGAGAACTAGGCATAGTGTGGACTGCCAACCATCAGGACAGAATCTGTGACTAATGGGGAAGAAAGAGGGTGTGGGAAGAAAGGGACACTCAGCAGCGGGAGGAGGAGCAGTCCCCTGGTTATGACTATGCCTGGCCAGTGGTGGTGTTGACCCTCAGTTTGGGCTGTGTCTAGCAGGATGGGGTGCAGAACCCCCACCTCTGATAGCACCCACAGCAAGAGATTGGTTGCCCCATGTGCACTGAATTTGGTAGATAGGGCTGGTCCCCAGCCCCTGCTGAGCCAGTGAGCAGAGGCTTGCTAGGCATGGACTGAGAGGCTGAGACCTGAGAGCAAGGGCGTGGTCCCCTGATTCTAACAAAACCCTGGAGCAGTGGCTTACTGGGTGTGAACAAAGACCTGAGGGCTAGGACATTGTCCCCTGTCTCCAGCGGGGTTGGTGAGCAAAGGCTTACCAGCTGAGGACTGAGACCTGTGGGTGGAGTGTTGTACCCTGACTCTACCAAAGTCTGCAAACAGAGGCTTGCCAGGCAGTGGACTGAGACTAGTAAGTGGGGGTGTGGTCCACTGGCTCCAGTTGGTCTGGCAAGCAGAAACTAGCTGGGTATGGACTGAGACCAGAGGGGGTGGTGCAGTGCCTTGACTCCAATAGAGCCTATGAACAGATACTTTCCAGGCAGTGGACTGAGACTGGCAGGTGGGGGCGTGGTCCCCTGACTCCAGCTGATCTGGCAAGCAGAGGCTAGCTGGGTGTGGACTGAGACCAGAAGGTGGAGGCATGGCCCCAGGCTCCAAATGGGACTGTAAGCAGAGAAGTGACAACAGTGGGAACTGAGTCTGGCAGGCAGGAGTGTAGATCCCTGGCTCCACTTGTGCTATTGGAGACCCTTGAATTCCTCTCTGTTGAGCAAGGTTTGCACTGCCTAAGACAATTTAACAGGAACCTGTGTCTGGAACTGTCTACTCGGGGACATTCTGAGATTGACCTTTGAACTTCTGTAGCAGAAAAGAAATGAAGGGTGGGTGCTGGGTGCCGCAGCTGTTTGTATTTCTTCACAGTTGAGATTTAAACCTAATACTGTGGTTTCTTAGGATAGGGTAGAGGTTGGCTGATATGAAAACAGAGCTAGCTTGCCCTATCTCACCAAGTAGGTCCTCAGAGTCTCCAGCCAAAACTCTGAGAGGGGACTTTGTAAGCTGTAGGAGACAAGCCACAATTACAAAGCCCAGCGCTTCAGTAAGGGCTATCTCTACTATCTGGGAACCCCAATTCAATCTCACTCTACCAGTTCTAATAACCAAATGGTGGAAAATAAACATGGTGCAGACCTAAAAGAAGAACTCTGGCAACATGAATAACCAGAGTAGATCAACCCCCGCCTCCTGCCCAAGAAATGACAAGGGAGATGCAACTGAAGATGCCATGCATAGACGAATGGCAGCAATGTCAGAAATCTAATTCAGAATATGGATGGCAAGTAAAATAAATAGAATGGAAGAAAAGATAGAAATTGAATTCCAAAGAGTAATTCTAAAGTTGTCTCAAGAAATTAATGAATTCAAAGCCCAAGTCACCAAAGATATGGACATAATGAGAAAAGAGATAGCAGAGCTCAAGAAAATGAAAAAGTTAATTGAGGACTTCCAAAGTACAGTACAACCCTCAGTAATAGAGTTGACCAGGCAGAAGAAAGGATCTCTGAAACTGAAGTCAAAGTTTTTGAATGTTCCCAAACACTCAAAGAGGTAGACAAATGGAGAGCAAAAACTGATCATTCCCTGAGAGAGCTGTGGATCACTCCAAAAGATCAAACCATTCATCTTATAGGAATTCCCAAAGGAGAAGAGGATAGACCTAAAGGTACAGATGCTCTACTCCAGGAGATTTTGGAGGAGAATTTTCTAAGCATTGCAAGAGATACGGAACTTTAGATAGCAGACAGTTTTAGAACCCCAGCAAGACTCAATCCAAATAAAGCATCTCCTATACACATTGTGATTAACTTTGCCAAAGTTAAGACTAAGGAGAAAATTCTGCAAGCAGCCAGACATAAGAAAAGCATCACCTGCAAAGGGAGAAATATCAGAATGACTGCAGATCTCTCAGACAAAACATTTCAAGCCAAAGAAGATGGTCATCGACCTTCAATCTCCTAAAACAAAACAACTTCCAGCCCAGGATCCTGTATCCAGCTAAACTGAGTTTCATTTGAGATGGACAAATCAAATACTTTAATGACATAGACATGTTGAAGAAATTTGCCATAACTAAAACAGCTCTCCAGGATATTCTCAGACCCATTCTCCACAATGACCAGCACAACACCCTACCTCCAAAGTAAACTCACCCAGAAATTTTTGAACAAAACCCAAGTTCCGCAGTGGTGAAAGGATTAAAAATTTCCCTTGGACATCCGAAAATCATGACACCCAAAACACAACCAGGCTTATCAATTCTCTGAATTAATGTGAACGGTTTAAATTGTCCTTTAAAGAGGCACAGGCTGGCTGACTGGATACATAAACTCAGACTGGATATCTATTGTATACAAGAATCTCACCTTACCTTAAAGGATAAAAATGGATTCAGGGTGAAGGGATGGACTTGTATAATACAGGCAAATGGAAACCAGAAAAAAGCAGGGGTTGCAATTTTAATAGCAGATACAATTGGCTTTAAACCAACAAAGATAAAGAAAGATAAGGAAGATCACTACATATTTGTAAAGGGAAACACCCAACATGAAGAGATTTTGATAATTAACATATATGCACCCTACCAGAATGCTCCTCAATTCATAAAGCAGACCCTAATGGATATGAACAACTTGATATCTTCCTGCACTATAATAGTTGGAGTTTTTTTTTTGAGACAAGAGCCTCCAGCTGTCCCCCTAGGTAGAGTGCTGTTGCATCACAGCTCATAGCAACCTCCAACTCCTGGGCTCAAGCGAGTATCCTGCCTCAGCCTCCCAAATAGCTGGGACCAGAGGCACCCACCACAACGCCCAGCTATTTTTTGGTTGCAGCCGTTATTGTTGTTTGGCGGGCCCGGGCTGGATTTGAACCCGCCACCTTGGGTGTACATGGCTGGCGCCTGAGCCACTTGAGCCACAGGTGCTGAGCCAATAGCTGGAGATTTTAACACTCCTTTGACAGTTTTGGACAGATCCTCCAAGAAGAAACTAAACAAAGAAATATTAGAGTTAAACCTGACCCTAGAACAAATGGACTTTACAGAACTCTACAGAACATTTCACCATAATAAAACTGAATATACATTCTTCTCATTAGCCTATGGGTCATCCTTCAAAATGGATTATATCCTAGGACACAAGTCTAACCTCAGAAAATTTAAAAGTGTAGAAATTATTCCTTGTATCTTCTTGAAACACCATGGAATAAAACTTGAACTCAATAGCAACAGGAATCTTCATACTCAAACAAAGTCATGGAAACTAAATAATCTTAGACTGAATGATAGCTGGGTCAAAGAAGAGATTAAGAAGGAAATCACCAAATTTTGGGAACAAAATGATAATGAAGGCACAAATTATCAAAACCTGTGGGATGCTGCAAAGGCAGTCCTAAGAGGGAAATTTATGGCATTAGAAGCCTTCATCAAGAAAACAGAAAGAGAAGACACCAACAATTTGATGGATCATGTCAAGCAACTGGAAAGGAAGAACATTCCAACTCCAAACCCAGCAGAAGAAAAGAATTAACCAAAATTAGGGCAGAATCAAATGAAATTGAAAACAAAAGAATCATTCAGAAGATCAACAAAACAAAAAGTTGGTTTTTTGAAACGATTAACAAAATTGATAAACCTTTGGCCAACCTAACCAGAAATAAAAAAGTAAAATCTCTAATATCATCTATCTGAATCAATAAATGAGAAATAGCAACAGATACTTCAGAAATTCAAAAAAACCTCAATGATTACTACAAAAATCTCTATTCCCAGAAATATGAAAATCTTAAGGAAATGGACCAATACCTGGAAACATGCCACTTTCCTAGACTCAACCAGAAAGAATTAGAAATCTTGGATAGACTTATATCAATCACTGAAATAGCATCAACAATACAAAATCTCCCAAGAAAGAAAAGTCTGGGACCAGATGGCTTTGAGTTCCAGCAAACCTTTCAAGAGGAACTAGTGCCTATATTTTACAACACTTTACAAAGCATAGAAAAAGGACTACTTCCCTACACATTCTATGAAGCAAATATCACCCTGATCCCCAAACCAGGAAAGGATCCAACAAAGGAAGAAAATTATAGACCAATATCATCAATGAATATTGATGCAAATATTCAATAGGATCTTAGCAAACAGAATTCAACAACACATCAAAAAAATTTTACATGATTACGTTGGTTTTATCCCAGGGTTATAGAGTTGATTCAACATACCCAAATCTATAAACATCAAATCAATAAAATAAAAAACAAAGACCACATGATTCTCTCAATTGATGCAGAAAAAGC
>CAUYTI010034045.1:0-11992 GCA_963575145.1 Galago senegalensis
GTGGTGGGCACCTGTGGTCCCAGCTACTTGGGAGGCAGAGGCAGGAGGCTTGCTTGAGCCCAGGAGTTGGAGGTTGCTTGAGCTGAGATGCCACAGCACTCTACCCAGAGGGACAGCTTGAGGCTCCTGTCTCAAAAAAAAAATAATAATAATGATAATAAATAAATAAATAAATAAATAAATAAAAATCTGAAAATAATAGTACTTCATTTTATATGGAAACAGAAAAACCTCGAATAGCCAAGACATTACTCAGAAATAAAAACAAATCAGGAGAAATCATACTACAAGACTTACGACTATACTATAAATCTTATAGTGATCAAAACAACATGGGACTGGCATGAAAATAGAGGTAGATTTGTGAAACATAATAGAGAACCAAGAGGTTCAGCGCCTGTGGCTCAAGCGGCTAAGGCGCCAGCCACATACACCTAAGGTGGCGGGTTCGAATCCCCAGCCTGGGCCCGCCAAACAACAATGATGGCTGCAACCAAAAAAAATGGCCAGGCATTGTGGCAGGCACCTGTAGTCCCAGCTACTTGGGAGGCTGAGGCAGGAGACTCGCTTGAGCCCAGGAGTTGGAGGTTGCTGTGAGCTGTGATGCCATGGCACTCTACCCAGGGGGATAGCTTGAGGCTCTGTCTAAAAAAAAAAAAAAATTCTGCAAAGGGGGCACCTGTGGCTCAAAGGAGTAGGATGCCGGCCCCATATACCAGAGGTGGCAGGTTCAAACCTGGCCCCAGCCAAAAACTACAAAAATAAATAAATAAAATTTAAATTCTGCAAAAAAAAAATCTTGGTGTGGGTTTTTTTTTTTTTTTTTTTTGGTCTCCCTCAGTAGAGTGCTGTGGCATCACAGCTCATAGCAACATCCAGCTTTTGGGCTTAGGCGATTCTCTTGCCTCAGCCTCCTGAGTAGCTGGGACTACAGGCACCCACCATAACACCCAGCTATTTTTTGTTGCGTTTTGGCCAGGGCTGGGTTCAAACCCGCCAACCTCAGTATATGGGGCCAGCACCCTACTCATGGAGGCACTGGCGCTGCCCAAATCTGGGTGTGTTTTAATTGGATTGCTTTGTATTTACAGATTAAATTGGGAAGAAATATATAAAATATTTTACCTATGATCATGCTATATCATGCCATAATTCAGAACTTCTTTTTAAACTTTCAACCAAATTTCATAACAGTCTTGCATGTTTTTTGGTTAGGTATTTCCTAATGTTGTATGAAATTTGTTCAAGAATCTCTCTTTTTTTTTTTTTTTTTTTTTTTTGAGACAGAGTCTACTCTATCAGCCTAGGCAGAGTGCCATAGCTTCATCATACCTCACAGCAACCTCAGTCTCTTGGGTTCAAGTGATCCTCTTGCTTCAGCCTACCAGGTAGCTGGTACAACAGATGTCCACTTCAATCCGTGGCTAGTTTTTCTACTTTTAGTAGAAAGAAGGTTTTGCTCTTACTCAGGCTTGTCTGCAACTTGTGAGCTCAAGCAGTCCTCTAGCCTCAGCCTCCCAGAGTGCTAGGATTACAGCTGTGAGCCACCGAGCCTGGCCTTGCTTCAGAATCTTGATGTAGTTGTTCCGTTTCACTTTACTTTTGCAAATGTGTTTTCCCCCAGTGCATATGTATGATTATTACTGTTGGATTTCAACAAGGATATTGATTTTTCCATGTTGATGTCATATCTCACCACATGCTGAAATATTTAATTGATTCAAAAGGTTCGTATCATTGATCCCAGGTTTTTAAGATGCCTAATCCAATCATTGACAAATAGACTTTTCTATCTTCCTTACAAAGATCTATACTTCTTTTTTTTCTTTTTCTTGTCCTATTGCATTAACTAAGATCTCCAGGTTGGGTAGAAGCAAGAAAAGTGAGCATCCTTGTCATGTCCCGACATGTGAGTACCCTAAAGCTTCTTCTGGAAATGTGTTTGTCAGTACACTGTCTAGGGGCACATGCCACCACTCCTGCCTAATCTTTACTTTTTTTTTTTGTACAGACAGGATCTTGTTATATTGCTCAGGCTGGTCTCAAAATCCTGGTCTCAAGCAATCCTCCTGCCTCCCCAAGTGGTAGGATAGGCTTACAGGTATGAGCCTCTGTGCCCAGCCAGAATAATAGTTTCTAAATGTGACACTTCCAATGGTGGCACCAAATACCTCCATATGACCTGCTGTGTGGCTCATCCTTTCGGTTTCTGGTTTCTTTCTTTTGTAGATAAGAATAAAGGCAGCTTCTACCTCGGGATTTTGTATGTGGGTTAATTGGAAGTGGATACTTCTAGAATACAGCAAATACTGGACAAAGATGGTCATTTTATGTCTGTGATGTCACTGGTCAAGATCTCTTCTCAAGGATAGGAGTAAGGATAGAGAAAAGTCCCACTGCGGTGCACTCATCAGGAAGGGAACTGGCAGGTACTAGTAGTATACAACGAAAAAGGAAGATAGTTTGAGCCCAGGAGTTTGAGGCTATAGTGAGCTATGATGATGCCACTGCACTCTAGCCAGAGCAAAAAAGCGAGACTTTGCCTCAAAATAAATAAATAAATATTGGCCATGCAAGTGTGCCAGAAAGGCTCTAGAACAGTGGTTCTCAACATGTGGGTCACGACCCACAGGAACTGTATTAAAGGGCCGCAGCATTAGGAAGGTTGAGGACCAGTGTTCTAGAATGACATCTCTGTGATCCTCTCCTCTTAGTATTCAAGTCCTTACATAATCCCCACCCCTCAAGAGTGGGCTGGGACTGGTGGTTTGCTTCTAAGGAATAGAAAACAGCAATAATCACTTCCTTGGTTAAGTTACTAAAGATTGTGAATTCCATATTGCTAGCTGACTCTCAGTCTTCTTAGCTTGCATGCTTTGTTGAAGCAAATTACCACATTGGAGATGCAGACAAAGAGGTGGAGGGACGGAATCCTGCCAACAGTAATGTGAGCCGTGGAGCCTTAAGGTTACCTATGGCAGCCCAGCTGCATGGCCCAAAGGAAGGTGCACCCCCTGGGGAGATTTGTTTTGTTTTGTTTTGTTTTTGGAGACAGTCTTGCTCAGTCATCTGGCTAGAGAGCCATAGTATCATCATAGTTCACTGCAACCTCAAACTTCTGGGCTCAAGCAATCCTCTGGCCTCAGCCTCCTGAAGAGCTAGAATGACAGGTGTGTGCCACCATGCTTGGCTAATTTTTCTATTGTTTGCAGAGACAAGGTCTCTCTCTCGCTCAGGCTGGTCTTGGACTCCTGTGCTTGAGCAATCCTCCTGCCTCTGTCTCCCAGAGTGCTAGGATTATAGGCATAAGCCACCTTGCCCAGCCCCATCTAGGTATTTTTAAATGGAATCCAAAATTCAGGTACCAGAGGTGGTGAAAATAGCTCCTTACAACTCCTTTGCAGACAGGCATGTGAGACAGTATCTTAAGGGTGGTGATTTTAAGTATTTTAAGATTTTAAGTATCTTGGCTTGACGCCTGTGGCTCAAGTGGCTAAGGCGCCAGCCATGTACACCCAAGGTGGCACGTTCGAATCCAGCCCGGGCCCGCCAAACAACAATGACGGCTGCAACCAAAAAATAGCGGGGCGTTGTAGAGGGCACCTGTAGTCCCAGCTACCTGGGTGGCTGAGGCAGGAGACTTGCTTGAGCCCAGGAGTTGGAGGTTGCTGTGAGCTGTGATGCCATAGCACTCTACCCAGGGGGACAGCTTGAGGCTCTGTCTCAAAAAAAAAAGATTTTAAGTATCTTAAGGTGATGTATCTTAATCTCAGCCCTCCCTCCAGTTAGCTAAGTAGACTCAGGTAAGTTACTTTGACTTCTCTGAGCCTCAAATTCCTCATCCATGAAATGGGTATAATACTGATTTCTTAAGATTATGTGTGCAAATATCAATAATCACCATTTCTATAGCATCCTTTTATATTACAGCCAGCATTCAATACTTTATGTGCACTATTGCATTTTATCCTCACAAACTTATGAGGTCTGTTCAGTTATTACCCGCCTTCTTGAAATGAGAAAACTGAAAAGGTGTAGGCCCTAAGTCTGCCTGACAGAACATAGACCCTTCACGAATTGTGGCTTAGAGGATGGCAGGCAAGCCTTCCAATATATGCTTTCTCAGTTGTGACCACTAGGTGGCAGAAAAAAACAGACAGACAGAGGAGTCAGCCTTGAAGCTTCCTGAAAATTTAGTCCTGAAAATAAAAATTTAGCTGAAATTTTGTTCCTGCGTTATTTTCCCAAGTATTTATAGACTGCATCTTATATAACAATTGATTTATGTGATTAGCAATAATTAGCAATATTGATCATTGTCACCACACTAAGATTTGTTATTACACTTTACAGAGGAGGAAACTGAGGCTGAAGAGTTGTCACTTCCCAAAGTCACACATACAGAAAATGGCATGAATTAAGTTAAATCCTTGGAGTGAATACTTCCAGAATGTTTTTATGACAATATGCCTTATTTGAGATATAACATAGATATGTGTTTATTTATGTCTTTGTTTTAGAAGAGAGAGCACTTTTGTTTATGTGTGTGTTTTCAGAATTCTAGTCATATATATTATTATTCAGCTCGCCTTTTTTCACTTGCCAGTGAATCTTAGAAACATTCCAAAAGACCTGTGCCCTGTGGCATCTGTATAATATTCCATGGTGTGATTGGATTCCAACCCTCTGTTAATAGTCTTTTGAATTACTTCCAACTTTGTCCTCTTTTTCTTTTTTTAACTGAGACAAGAGTCTGACTTTGTCGCCCTTGGTAGAGTGCTGTGGTATCATAGCTCACAGCACCTCAAACTCTTGGACTCAAAGCAATTGTCTCACCTCAGCCTCCCTAGTAGGACTGGGACTACAGGTGCCTGCCACAACTCCCATCTAATTTTTTTTGTTTGTTTTAGCAGGCCCGGGGTGGGTTCAAACCCACCAGCTCTAGTGCATGTGGCCAGCGCCCTACCCACTGGGCTACAGGTGCCCCACCCATTTTGTACTTTTACAAACTACAATAACAACAAAGAAAAATGGTTCCAGAAACATCCATGAACAGACAGATGCCTCTGTGCTGGCATTTGTGTCTGTGTGTCTGTGGATCCCCAGGAATGTGACCCCGTGTTGTGGGGAGCATGTAGTCATGTGTTGTGTGTTGATAAAGGTGCTGATCACCCCGTGTCATGCTCATTTCAGTTCTCAAGTCTGGTGTGGGAGGGAGCCTATTTCCTCATGACATTGCCAGTCCTGGGGGTTATCAATTTTTTTATTTTTTTGCCAATTTAATGTAAAGAAAAATTTAGTTCAAGGTGGTGGAGGGGGAACAGGGGAGGAGGAGAGAGGAGGGTGGTTTGAGTGCTCCCACTTAATGGGCACATTGTAGGGGTACATGGCACACAACTACAAGAGGGACTCTACCTAACAAATTCAAATATTGTGACCTGGTTGTTTATACCCTTAGATTGACCTGAAACAAAAATAAAAATTTAGGAAACAGTTGAACGATAGAGTGAGCTACCTTAAAACAAAATGTGCTTCCCTCTTATTTACAGGTCAGTAATCAAGAGTTTGCATGGCGGGGGGGGGGGTCTTTTCCAGGTAGAGATGCCAGCTGAGTGTCCCCCTCTGCCTGTGCCTGGGGGACACACACATTGAACAGATGCCACTCTGTAAGGTTTTTATGTAAGTCCCATCACCACCACAAGACTAGAAGCCCCCTGAATTACTTTTGTGCTTTCTTGGATATGGGAAGTATACATGATTCATTGTTTGGGGCAATGTGAATGGGGAGGGGGTGACCTGCTGCTGAGGGGAGGAGGTAGGATTAGAAAACGGGAAATGCTACAGGGAAGAAAGCCAAAGGCGACAGATGGGACTTCCAGGCTCCACCCTGTGATTGTGAAAGATCAGATGGGAGATTTCTTAAGCCAACTCTCTGGGAGTTGGGGGCTTCCAGAACACAGAGCTATCTTTAAAAAATTGAGCCCCCCATGTTGGGTCCCTTCCATTCACCTGACAACCATGCCACACCTTAGCACACTCATTCCTCACTGCACCCTGTCAGATACAACTATGGTTCTCCCCACTTTACAGATGAAGAAACTGAGGCTGAGGGACGGAAACACCCAGTGGCATAAGAGACATAGTGGGCAGTACAGAGCCAGGACAGGGTCAGGGAAACCAGGCAAATTGGCCTGGGGGCATTCCTAGATGGCAGAGGTGGTAGATGCAGCCCAGGAAGGACACAGGTGCCAGCTCAGGCCCACAACAGTGGAGCTGACATGCTGCCCTACCAGAGAGGGCAACCAGGGTGTCATCGCCCCACCCTCTCCAGGGACTGCTGGTCCCTTCCCAGGACTCATGTTATCTGCATCCTGGGGACACAGCTGCAGACTCTCACAGCTGAGGCCCTTCCTGGCAGCTGGTGCCCGACCTTTAGACATGTAAACAAGCCTTGGACTGGCCAGGGGTAGCTGGCCCAGCTTGTCCTTGGGGCCCACAGACCTGTGCATGCCCAGGCTGGCATGTGTGAATATGTTCGCGGTCATAAGTTTGCATTAGATCTCCAAATATCCTATCTGCTTGGGGGTTGGACCTGGGGGCTGAGGACACCTCATCTATATTGCTGAGCCCATGGATGGCTTCAGAACCCAGCCTACTTCCCGAAACAGGACCAGACTAGAACCAAGGAATCCCAGGAAAATCTGGGGACCAGAGAGGGGCTGACATGTACCCAGGGCCACATAGCAGACAGCCAGGTCTACACACGTGCGCCATGCAGGTCACACCTTCTCTGGGTCTTGGTGACCTTGTATGTCCAGTGGAGAGAGTCATAGCCAAGAGTCCCAGCTTGTCATACCACCTCCTGCTGGTCACCACTGCCTCCCACCCACCCCTGCAGCTCCTGTTATCTCCAGGGCCCTAATGCCTGCTGATTCCTGGGATGGGACCCACCCTCCCAGATGGACGGGACTTCAGGGCTGTTCAGGCCTGATACGGGGCTCAGCTGGCTCAGGTCTTTATCAGTGGGGCTTAGGGGTCTGGACAGGCATGTGGCTCCATCCAGGACAGGGAGCAGTGAGAAGAGGGTGTCCAGGTCCTGAGCAGAAGAGATAAAGGACAGAGACATTTTTTAGTACTTTACTTTAACTTTTATTGCTTTCTTTGATTATAAAGGTAATGTTATGTTGCAATCACTTGCAACATAACAGAAACAGAAGATATGGAAAAGTGAAAGTACCTGTAAATTCGTCTTCCAGACAGAATCCCAGGGGCCCAGTTTGGAGTCATCTGTCTCGATTTTTTTCTACACATAGACAGACATCGTCATTTTTTAATGAATAAGAATCATATAACAGCATTGTGTAGGAGCTCAGAGCGTGTCCCAGGTCCCAGCCTAGTGGCTTCTTAGCTTCAAACCCAGGCTCATTACTTAATCTCTCTGAGCCTAAGTTTTCTCATCTATAAAACCTCACATGATATTGTCAAGATTAAACAAAATAATGCATGTGAAGCACCCAACGGGCTCTCATTATCTATGTCATCAGTGTCATTACACAACTCGCCTTTATTTTTCATTTAATAACTGTGTTTTAAAAAAATTAGGAAAAAAAACCCCTCAAAACCAAAACCGAAAGCAATCTAAAGAGGACATCTTTCCAGATCAGTGCCTAGAGATGTAGCCCGCTCCTTTGACAAATTCAGACCTCTCCTCTAGGTGAATCCTCATTTGTTTGTTTTTTAAATCAGTTTCGTTACAGTGTAATTTATGTACAATAAAAGTCGCCCATTTTAAGAGCACAGTTCAATGAGTTTCCAAAATTATACAGGTGTGTAACCACTACTCCAGTCAAGTCCAGAACATTTCCATCATCCCAAAAGTTTCCTCAGGCCCCTTTGCAATCAATCCTCTACCCCCACACTTGACCCCAGGCAACCACCGAACTGCTTTCTGTCCCTATGGTGTAAAGTTCCCTTTTGTGATGTCATAAATGAAATCAGGCAGTGCATATTCTGGGGTAAGTCTTCCTCCACACAGCATAGTATTTCTGAGTTTCATCCAAGTTGTGGCATTGCCAGGAGTTCACTGGTTTTTACTGCTGAGGAGTCCCCCATTGCATGACCTACCACAGCTTGTGTGTCCCTTCACCTGCTGATGGGCATGGATTGTTTTCAGCTTAAGGCTATTAATCCCCTTTCTTTTTTATTTGAGGCAGAGTCTCACTCTGTCACCCTGGGTAGAGTGCCCTGGTATCAACATAGCTCACAGTAACCTCAAACTCTTGGGCTTGACCAATCCTCTTGCCTCAGCCTACTGAGTAGCTGGTACTACAGGTGCCCACCACAACAGCACCCCTAGTTTTTCTTTTTCTTGAGACAGATTTTCACTATATCGCCCTCAGTAGAGTTCTGTGGCGTCACAGCTCACAGCAACCTTAAACCCTTGGGCTTAAGCGATTCTCTTGCCTCAGCCTCCCAAGTAGCTGGGACTACAGGTGCCTGCCACAATGCCTGGCTATTTTTTGTTGCTGTTGTCATTGTTGTTTAGCTGGCCCCGGGCACCAGCCTCAGTGTGTGTGGCTGGTGCTGTAACCACTGTGCTATGGGCACTGAGTCTTGTTTTTCTATTTTTAGTAGAGACCGGGTCTTGCTCTTGCTCAGGCTGGTCTAGAACTCCTGAGCTCAAGCAATCCACCAGCCTTGGCCTTCTAGAGTGGTAGGATTACAGGTATGAGCCAGCACCCCTGGCCTAATCCCTTATTTTTAAAACTGCAGTGAGGAAGGACACTGAAATGTGTTAGTCTCTACTGTTACCTGATAAATAATACTGCCGTGAGTGGCCATGCAAATGTACACGGCCATTTTGTAGGATAAATGTCATGACACTACAAGTGTGACAGAAAAGAATTGGTAAGACCATCCCCCTTGTTTCAGCCGGGAACCCAGAGGGCCAAAGAGGCGAGTGCTGTCTCCAAGATCACACAACAAGCTAGTCTCCATGTAGAGGCCAAAACCAGCTCTGCCTTTATCCATGCTTCCCCAAGGCCTCACCCAAAGCTGAGAGGGCACTCTACAAATGTATCCCCAAATAGTGTTCAAGAGCTCGATGATGATGATAATGACAGTGACAGTATCAACTACCAATATTAAGGGTTTAAAGTTCTTTGAATGGACCTATTCACTTTAATCCACACATATCCCAAAGAAGAAAGTAAAGTTACTATTCTCATTCTAGAGATAAAGAAATTGCGGCACAGAGACGTCCTAGCATCTTGTCTAAAACCACAAAACCATGAAGTGGCAGAGCTGCGACTCCCATCAGGCAGTCAGGCTCCAGGGCTGCCACCTTCTAAAGCAGATGCTGAGTAAGGAAGGTGGTGTGGCCTGGCACATCTTACCCGAAGTAGATGCCAGGTGGCCTGGGCTTTCTATCCCCAACTCGCTGTGTGATGCAGCAGTCCTGTTGCCACTCTGCGACTCGGGTTCTTCACCGACCAAAAAGGTAAGGAAGCAGTTTGGCAAGAGGTGCCGGAGATCATTCGGCAACATGGTCCTGGATGTATTTTTGTAGTCTGGCTGACAGGAGAAAAAGGGAGCTGGAGCTGATGGCTTCACTCCCTGAACCAGTCAGGGGAGGCAGGTGGTCTGGTAGGCTTTCTGGATGGGCATTTGGAGGTCTGGACTCCAAATCTTCAGTGGGCAGGTTGTTGAGCCCCTGTCCCCTGGGCCAGGCAAGACCAGCCCTCCTGTCACACCAGATTTCACTTCTGCCTTGGACGCCTGAAATCTGCGGAGTAGAGCATCAGTCTCTGCCCACCGCGAGTCGCAGCTTGTTCCCAGTCTCACAGGCCTCCCTCCCCTGCAGGTCACGCATTTTCTCCCTGCCCTGAGCCTTGTCTTCTGGAACTGCTTCTCTCCAGCTTTGGGGAAACCATGTCCATGGCCTTGATCTCAGATTTATACAAACTAAAAACATGTACTACATACAACATGTATTGAGCACTGTTAGAATTTACATGAATTGGCATTTAATTCTCCTAAGGCCCTGTGATGTAGACATCCTACTATCACATCTTACAGATGAGGTATCTGAGGCTCACAGAAGTTGGATACTTTGCTCAAGGTCACACAAGAAGTACAGGGCAGAGACAGGATATGGGTCCAGACAGCGTGTTCCTGAGCCCACCCCATAACCATCATAATGAATCAACCTCCCCCCTTAGAGCACCCCCAAACTTCTGGCTCCCCAATACTGTCCTCCCTATAGTGTCAGCATGTGTTTATTAGCTAGGAACTGGAATAGTGTGGCTGTTAAAAGCACAGGTCCAGCTGGGGGCGGTGGCTCATGCCTGTAATCCTAGCACTCTGAGAAGCCAAGGTGGATGATTGCTTCAGCTCAGGAGTTCGAAACTGGCCTGAGCAAGAGTGAGACCCCCGTTTATACTAAAAAATAGAAAAACTAGTCTGGTGTTGTGCAAGCACCTATAGTCCTAGCTACTTGGAAAGCTGCAGAAAGAGAATCACTTGATCCTAAGAGTCTGAGGTTGCTGTGAGCTATGATGCCATGACACTCTCCCCAGGGCACGAGTGAAACTCTGTCTCAAAAAAAAAAGCACAAATACCAGGTTGACAGACTTGGGTTCAAATCTTGGCTCTGCATGACCTTGAGTGAACCTCATAGCCTACCTGAGCCTCACTTTGCTCATCTATTAAATGGGAATAACTGGTGGCACCTGTGGCTCAGTGAGTAGGGCACCGGCCCCACATACCAAGGGTGGTGGGTTCAAACCCAGCATGGGCAAATGGGGCAATAGCTGGGCATTGTGGCGGGCACCTGTAGTCCCAGCTACTCAGGAGGCTGAGGCAAGGGAATCGCCTAAGCCCAGGAGTTGGAGGTTGCTGTGAGCTGTGTGATGCCATGGCACTTTACTGTGGGCAATAAAGTGAAAACTTTGTCTCTACAATAATAATAATAATAATAAACAAAAAATTTTTTTTTTGAGACAGAGCCTCAAGCTGTCCCCCTGGGTAGAGTGCCATGGCATTATAGCTCACAGCAACCTCCAACTCCTGGGCTCAAGTGAGTCTCTTGCCTCCGCCTCCCAAGTAGCTGGGACCACAGGCGCCCGCCACAATGCCCGGCTATTTTTTGGTTGCAGCCGTCATTGTTGTTTGGCGGGTCCGGGCTGGGGATTTGAACCCGCTACCTTAGGTGTACGTGGCTGGCGCCTTAGCCTGTTGAGCTATAGGCGCTAAGCCTATATAACATATTCTAAACAAAAACAATTTTAAAAAACCTCTTAAAATTATTCTTTTACAAATAATCAGTCTGTATACATAAGTGCTGTCTTCCTCTTTCTAATGCTGATTATTCAAAAGATTAGTACAAAAATAGAGACCACTTACCTTTCCCTGAGAGAAGCTCTATTTAACACAGGGCTTGGAGAATGCTTCGGCATTGTTGAGGGTGCTGAATGGACTAGTAAGTTTCTTGCTGAATGCTGGGACTTGCCACAGGCTCTTGGGCTCAAATATTCATCACATCTTTCCAAAGAGTCATCAAAGTCTCTCCCATGGGGTGTCCTGATAACCTATTTTAAAAAATTATAAATATACATCTGTATATAATATAATACACATAGTAGCATAGTATATAATAACCAGTACAAATAACAGCATTATACGTATGCAACTTTTATAAAAGTAATAAAACAAATGTACGCCACAGCTATATTTGAAGGTAAATTTCAGAATTCAGTATTAATTATTATCACTATAAGATTAAATGTTAAATATTCCTGATAATTCATTACACATGCATAAAGTAACAAAACTTTATCAATTTATTTATTTATTTTTTTTGAGACAGAGCCTCAAGCTGTCCCCCTGGGTAGAGTGCCGTGGCATTACAGCTCACAGCAACCTCCAACTCCTGGGCTCAAGCGAATCTCTTGCCTCCGCCTCCCAAGTAGCTGGGACCACAGGCGCCCGCCAC